>APFE031520694.1:73014-113975 GCA_000404065.3 Pinus taeda
TGAGATTTTGGGGGTTGCCCAAAATCCCAAATTCTTAAAAAAAATCTTGATCCTTCCCTTCAATCCATTACAAGCATGCAATATAGGATTAAAATCTCACAACCATAAGGTAATACAATACATAGCAATATATAATTAACACAGAACATGAACACATATTTGTATATTTACGGAACAGTTACAAAATTAAGGCATTTCAGCCTTAAAACAAGCTCAGGCTGGGCTACATCTTGCCACTCACAAAATTCCTCACAAAACAGATATTCCTACACCCCTATGGTATTACAATTATATAAGAATTTTAGGAATGATCAATCCTATCCTCTCCTTATTTCCTCCAGAAAAGCTTCATGCATGAAAGCTTTAAATATGCTTTATCCTTTTTAAATCTATTTTTCTGCTTTAAATTACGCTTTTCTTTTGTTCTGATCCTCTGGTCCAGTTTGTTTGCTTTGTTGCTAGTTGCTCCCGCATTAGACTCCCCAGGCACAAAAATTTATGACCTCCTGGTCATATGCTTCTGGTCTTCATAATATCAATTTTATCGACTGCATTCTTTCACTAAACTCTGTGAGCTGCAACTAACCTCTAGAGTAACAACCTCTTCTGTTACACGATACCTCACCAAGCCCTCCCGCACTCGGTCTTTTGGCATCCTTCTCTAGGTTGTTGCAAATCTTCTCACCTTCCGCTACCGCCATCTGCACAATAGCAAGACCATAAACTCTCCATCTTTAACACAATTGTACCTATTTCCGCAGAATCTTTTACTGCTCTGATACCACCTGATGCAGGCCAGACCTGCAGTATCCAAGATCCTCATACAATCACCATGCTTCCGCTGCTAATTCAACCTTTAGTACCGAGAATGAGGATAGCCTTTATGCGCACAGTAAAAAAAAAAAAAAAGAACAGATTAATGGAACCCGCACTCCCGGTCATATGACAACCAACAATTATACAGTCCACGCGCGCATACCATCAAACCTCCACACAATTAACTGTTGTTCACACAATTTATAACGCCCAACTATTTATATTCTATCAAAACTATAAGGAAAGGTTGCAACGATGGACGGAACCTTGCAGATTCAATGCCAGTTAACCTTTATTTATTAACATCAGAGATTCAGTAGATCAGCAATACCTAGAAATGTTAACCGGCGGTGAACTCACATCAGAATTCGTGCAATCACAGTGTTCATTCAAAGCACATTGTTATCATTCGAAGCATAACCATCAGAACATTCATTTAGCATTCCAGATTGCAAGGCTATGTAAAACACCCAGTGTGTTAGTCAATACACACATAAACACAGACACGCCATTAACACAACACATATATATTATAACATGAATAACACAGCATGGTTACAGGTAAGGCATTTCAGCCTTAGAATCGAGCTCTGATACCACTTGATGCAGGCTCAACCTAACCTGCAAACCAGGATCTTTTAACAACTGCGCATCTGAGGATAAACTCAATTCATTTCAATTAACAGTTATATGATTAATAACCATACATATTAGCTTTCACTAAGCGAAAAAAATCAAATTCAATTCACCTTTCAAAATAACGCAACATTCACAGCAATTACAATCGAGCTGACATGTGAATTTTTTTCACTTCAAAATACCCTTATGTTTGGAACACGCAACGATGTCAACAAGGGTCCGTTCCAACTGCATGTACCCCATGCATGCACGGGTTTCGGCAATGGAACACAGTTCATATATATATATATATATATATGACAGCGGTGTGCTCCTGCTCATCCACGCGCACAGGCACCAATTGTAAACTACGCCCACAGCAAACTCATTTCAATCCGCCCGAAAGCTATGCTAGTTTTCATATGGCCATCAACATAATATGATTTATGCACACAACATTTAAATCAACCCCACGTTCACGCTATATAACATTACCAAATCAGCCTTGTATTGAATTATAGTGACAACGTATTGAAACGTACGCGGACAGCGCGCTGTATATGGCTTGGCTTAAGGCAAATTACAGCATGCATATAAATAAAGAACAGTCTACGCACCGCAAGTTTTTAAACCACATCCAAATGCCAGGAGTGTGCGCACAGCTGGGTTATCATCAACAGCATCCACGCAAACAATGAAGATCTGACAACACACGCCCGCACTTGTAACTTCAACCAGCAGGTGAACCCTCTCCCGCTCTCTTCTGCTGGAATTAAACACTGGTTATGCATATACACAGCAACGACAAATATCCGCTCTATGAATAGCCGAGCATATCACAGAAATCCTTTCTTCAATAAAAAGCCGAATATTCCACTATACAAAAACGGCCTCTTCATTCCTAATTCAATGCACGGTTTTTCCCATTGAAGAGCCGCCACTCCGCCACTCCACTTTCTTATGTCCTCTACTGTGGCCTTTTGCTGAACCTCTGCTATCACTATTTGTAGTCATCTTCTTCTCGTTCTTTCTTCACGAGCTCCTTTGCAACAAGCCTCTGCAACAGCTAGTCCTCCTGGCTGCAATCTTACCTCACTAAGCTCTCCCCACTTAGTCTTTTGGTAAGCACGGGTCCTTCGTCTCGAACCTCTTCCTGAGCAACACCTTTTCTCCTTCTAGGCTTCTGCAATCTTCCACTCTCTCCTGAGAACACTTCAGTTGTCCTCTCTATCCAGCCTTCAGCTGAATGACAAGTTCACTACCACCTTCTCTGCAACCATAAACTTTGTTTTCAAATTCCAAAACAATCTCACCTTTAAGATCTTGCCTGATCTTGTCTTCTTTCCACTGCTGAAATCCTGTTCACTTGTGTATGCTGCATATCAGATCTTCAACAAAACTTTCTTCAGTTCTTCAAAAAAAAACATACAAAAAAAACCAAACTTCTTCAAGAAAATATTCCCCCTCTGATACCATAAGATGAAAATGGGAATTTGGGGGTTGCCCAAAATCCCAATTTCTTTAAAAAAACAAGATCTTGGAGCCTGTTTCCTTCGTGATTTCTTCGCTGGTAGAGCATTCATCTCTCCATCATCATCAGAATCTTCCTCTGCGCTGCATGCTGTCTTTAACAAACATTTACATATAACAGATACATGATATTTGGATCAACAAGCTTGAACACAAGATTTAACTTAATTATACCATACACACAGGCGTAGGCATACACAATACTAGAACACGTTTCATATATATATATATATATATATATAGAACAAATTACATTCCAAGCTAAGGCATTTCAGCCTTAAAACCTAGCTCACAATCAACTACATCTTGCTCACTCACTATTTTACTCACAAATAAGATATATCTCACACCCTATCACATTACATTTATATAAGATGCATTAGGAAGAATTGATAAGATTTTCTCCTAGTTTTTCTACAATGAAAGCTCTCCAGAAGCGTGCATGGCTGTATCCATCTTATCTGCTTTAAATTATCCACTTTAAATTCGCTTTTCTGATTTAAAACAAGCTTTTCTCTATTCTGATCTTCTGGTCCAGGTTTGCTCACTTAGTTGCTGGTTGCTCCCGCATCAGACTCCGGAGGCACAAAAATTTATGACCTCCTGGTCATATGCTTTTGGTCTTCATAATATCAATTTTTATCCACTGCATTCTTTCACTAGAACTCTATGAGCTGCAACCAACCTCTACAGTAATGACCTCCTCTGTTACACGGTACCTCACCAAGCCCTCCTGCACTCGATCTTTTGTCATCCTTCTCTAGGTTGCTGCAAATCTTCTCACCTTCCGTTGCCGCCATCTGCACAATAGTAAGACCATAAACTCTTCATCTTTAACTCAACTGTACCTCTTTCCGCACAATCTTACTGCTCTGATACCACCTGATGCAGGCCAGACCTGCAATATCCAAGATCCTCATACAATCACCATGCTTCCGCTGCTAATTCAGCGTTTAGTACCGAGAATGAGGATAACCTTTATGCGCACAGTAAAAAAAAAAAGAACAGATTAATGGAACTCGCACTCCCGGTCATATGACAACCAACAATTATACAGTCCATGCGCGCATACCATCAAACCTCCACACAATTAATTGTTGTTCACACAATTTATAACGCCCAACTATTTATATTCTATCAAAACTATAAGGAAAGGTTGCAACGATGGACGACACCTTGCAGATTCAATGCCAGTTAACCTTTATTTATTAACATCAGAGATTCAGTAGATCAGCAATACCCAGAAATGTTAACCGGCGGTGAACTCACATCAGAATTCGTGCAATCATAGTGTTCATTCAAAGCACATTGTTATCATTCGAAGCATAACCATCAGAACATTCATTTAGCATTCCAGATTGCAAGGCTATGTAAAACACCCAGTGTGTTAGTCAAGACACACATAAACACAGACACGCCATTAACACAACACATATATATTATAACATGAATAACACAGCATGGTTACAGGTAAGGCATTTCAGCCTTAGAATCGAGCTCTAGCTCGACTACATTTTTCACTCACAAATTTCGTCACAAAATAAGATACCTCACACCCTATTACACTATACATTTATAAGATACATTGGAAGGATTGATCAGATTTCTCCTAGTTTTTCTCCATAAAAGCTTCATGCATGCACGCTTCAAATCTATTTTATCCTTTTTAAATCTATTTTTCTACTTTAAATCACGCTTTTCTTTTGTTCTGATCCTCTGGTCGAGTTTGTTTGCTTTGTTGCTGGTTGCTCCCGCATCAGACTCCCCAGGCACAAAAATTTATGACCTCCTGGTCATATGCTTCTGGTCTTCATAATATCAATTTTATCCACTGCATTCTTTCACTAAACTCTGTGAGCTGCAACTAACCTCTACAGTAACAGCCTCTTCTGTTACACGATACCTCACCAAGCCCTCCCGCACTCGGTCTTTTGGCATCCTTCTCTGGGTTGCTACAAATCTTCTCACCTTCCGCTGCCGCCATCTGCACAATAGCAAGACCATAAACTCTCCATCTTTAACACAATTGTACCTCTTTCCGCATAATCTTTTACTGCTCTGATACCACCTGATGCAGGCCAGACCTGCAATATCCATGATCCACATACAATCACCATGCTTCCGTTGCTAATTCAGCCTTTAGTACCGAGAATGAGGATAGCCTTTATGCGCACAGTAAAAAAAAAAAAAGAACAGATTAATGGAACCCGCACTCCCGGTCATATGACAACCAGCAATTATATAGTCCACGCGCGCATACCATCAAACCTCCACACAATTAACTGTTGTTCACACAATTTATAATGCCCAACTATTTATATTCTATCAAAACTATAAGGAAAGGTTGCAACGATGGACGGCACCTTGCAGATTCAATGCCAGTTAACCTTTATTTATTAACATCAGAGATTCAGTAGATCAGCAATACCCAGAAATGTTAACCGGCGGTGAACTCACATCAGAATTCGTGCAATCACAGTGTTCATTCAAAGCACATTGTTATCATTCGAAGCATAACCATCAGAACATTCATTTAGCATTTCAGATTGCAAGGCTATTTAAAACACCCAGTGTGTTAGTCAAGACACACATAAACACAGACATGCCATTAACACAACACATATATATTATAACATGAATAACACAACATGGTTACAGGTAAGGCATTTCATCCTTAGAATCGAGCTCTAGCTCGACTACATTTTTCACTCACAAATTTCGTCACAAAATAAGATACCTCACACCCTATTACACTATACATTTATAAGATACATTGGAAGGATTGATCAGATTTCTCCTAGTTTTTCTCCAAAAAAGCTTCATGCATGCACGCTTTAAATCTATTTTTCTACATTAAATCACGCTTTGTTTTTCTGATGCAGGAGCAACCAGCAACAAAACAAACCAGAGGATCAGAATAAAAGAAAAGCGTGATTTAAAGCAGAAAAATAGATTTAAAAAGGATAAAGCAGATTTAAAGCTTTCATGCATGAAGCTTTTCTGGAGGAAATAAGGAGAGGATAGGATTGATCCTTCCTAAAATTCTTATATAATTGTAATAACATAGGGGTGTAGGAATATCTGTTTTGTGAGTGGCAAGATGTAGCCCAGCCTGAGCTTGTTTTAAGGCTGAAATGCCTTAATTTTGTAACTGTTCCGTAAATATACAAATATGTGTTCATGTTCTGTGTTAATTATATATTGCTATGTATTGTATTACCTTGTGGTTGTGAGATTTTAATCCTATATTGCATGCTTGTAATGGAATGAAGGGAAGGATCAAGATTTTTTTAAAGAATTTGGGATTTTGGGCAACCCCCAAAATCTCATTTTCATGAGGTGGTATCAGAGCAGCAAAAGATTCTGCGGAAGGAGGTAAAGTTCTTAATGAAGTATGAATATGTATGGTCTTTATATTTTGTGTAGGTAGCCGCAACGGAAGGTGAGAAGATTTGCAGCAACCTAGAGGATACCAAAAGACCGAGTGCGGAGGGCTTGGTGAGGTGTCGTGTAACAGAGGAGGCTGTTACTGCAGAGGTTGGTTGCAGCTCACAAAGTTCTAGTGAAGGAATGCAGTGGATAAAATTTCTAAAGACCAGGAGAAGCATATGACCAGGAGGCCATAAATTTTTGTGCCTCAGGAGTCTGATGCAGGAGCAACCAGCAACAAAGCAAACCAGAGGATCAAAATAAAAGAAAAGCGTGATTTAAAGCAGAAAAATAGATTTAAAAAGGATAAAGCAGATTTAAAGCTTTCATGCATGAAGCTTTTGTGGAGGAATAAGGAGAGGATAGGATTGATCCTTCCTAAAATTCTTATATAATTGTAATACCATAGGGGTGTAGGAATATCTTTTTTGTGAGGAATTTTGTGAGTGGCAAGATGTAGCCCAGCCTGAGCTTGTTTTAAGGCTGAAATGCCTTAATTTTGTAACTGTTCTAACTGTTCCGTAAATATACAAATATGTGTTCATGTTCTGTGTTAATTATATATTGCTATGTATTGTATTACCTTGTGGTTGTGAGATTTTAATCCTATATTGCATGCTTGTAATGGAATGAAGGGAAGGATCAAGATTTTTTTAAAGAATTTGGGATTTTGGGCAACCCCCAAAATCTCATTTTCATGAGGTGGTATCAGAGCAGCAAAAGATTCTGCGGAAGGAGGTACAGTTCTTAATGAAGTATGAATATGTATGGTCTTTATATTTTGTGTAGGTAGCGGCAGCGGAAGGTGAGAAGATTTGCAGCAACCTAGAGGTTGGAAAAAGACCGAGTGCGGAGGGCTTGGTGAGGTATCGTGTAACAGAGGAGGCTGTTACTGCAGAAGTTGGTTGGAGCTCACAAAGTTCTAGTGAAAGAATGCAGTGGATAAAATTTCTAAAGACCAGGAGAAGCATATGACAAGGAGGTCATAAATTTTTGTGCCTTGGGAGTCTGATGCAGGAGCAACCAGCAACAAAGCAAACCAAAGGATCAGAATAAAAGAAAAGCGTGATTTAAAGCAGAAAAATAGATTTAAAAAGGATAAAGCAGATTTAAAACTTTCATGCATGAAGCTTTTTTGGAGGAAATAAGGAGAGGATAGGATTGATTCTTCCTAAAATTCTTATATAATTGTAATACCATAGGGGTGTAGGAATATCTGTTTTGTGAGGAATTTTGTGAGTGGCGAGATGTAGCCCAGCCTGAGCTTGTTTTAAGGCTGAAATGCCTTAATTTTGTAACTGTTCCGTAAATATACAAATATGTGTTCATGTTCTGTGTTAATTATATATTACTATGTATTGTATTACCTTGTGGTTGTGAGATTTTAATCCTATATTGCATGCTTGTAATGAGTTGAAGAGAAAGATCAAGAGTTTTTTAAAGAATTTGGGATTTTGGGCAACCCCAAAATCTCATTTTCATCAACCTTTGAACAAACTAATATGATTCATCTTTATCAAAGTTATTTATTTATATATACTTAGTAAGTAATTAAACTATATTTCAAAAGCTATTTTTTTAATATATTATTTTAACTTATAAAATATTTAAATATATATAGTAACCATTTCTTTCTCATATATATATATATAATTTAACTTTTACTCCCGATTTTTCTACATTGAAATTTAATTAACTTTATTTCTTACTGCTTACGTTCCTCAAATATAAACTTTCAGATTCAACTCCAATTTAATTCAAATGATGCTTCTTAGACCCAGTGTGTGAAATTTTGTCTCCTAAGCATCTCCTACCACAGATACGGACGTCGGTTTACAATTTTAACATATATTAACAATGCATTTTTGGCAAGGATGTAATTGAAGTTTTTGTCATCTATGGCTGGAATGGAAACTCGCAAAAAGATGAAAAGTAAAGACTTTCAAGATGACTTTTCAAAACTTTGGTGTTGACAGTAACATTTAATAAATAAGATTGAGGTATTTTATACTTTGAAGTTGGTCCTTGAATTCTTAAATAAACTAACTAATAGCTTGGACTGCTATATTCTGCTGTTTAACACGATATGGATGTGTGTGCGTAAATACCGAATAATTTGATATCAGGTCGTTGAAAATATTAGCATCATTTGTATATTCCAGAAATACATTGAAAGTTTTTATTGAAAATTGAAAAAGAGAGAGTTCAATATAAACGATAGCAGACAGTCTGTAGATTTTCTAATTCAAAGCACGTACTGTACGATGGGATACTTGATTAAACTTTGGGGTTATATCATCATAAACCCTAATGTAGACAGTAAAAAGCAGGAAACTCCTATTTCCAACTCCATAGAATAATAAATGATCTCTGACATGCAAGGAAAATAACTTTAGCCCTTTCTCTCCAGGCTGCTATCTCGATTCACGTGCTGTCACTCAAAAGACTAAAATTATTTTCCTTGCATGTCAGGGATCATTTACTATTCTATGGAGTTGGAAATAGGAGTTTCGTAAAAAGCATAACAGATATCTAATGGCGGTTGTAGAAATAGAGATGATATCCACTGAGAAAATTCATAGCTTCCCATTTGTCTCTCAAAAGACCGCCTTATTCAATTCCCTTCACCATGTTCGTTCATGAAATCGGTCTGAAGTCTTTATCACTGGAATCTTAGTGTACTAATATCCATTGACAATGAAGACTGCACGCTTGCTCTGACGAACTGCCGCTGGCAATAATTATACATTTGCTTCTCCCACGGAATATCTCCGTTTTGTCGGCTATGGGAGCTTCAAAAAGATGAATTCTCTTTCAGGAACGGAAAGGGACTGCGCAGGAATGGAAGATGACACCGGCCACTCCAGGGAAGGCAGAGCCTCGGGCTCTCCCTGGGAGCTGCTGGTCTATTGACATTCACTCATTAAATAGAGAGGAACTGATAGTGTATGGCAGGAAAAAATAACTGTGAATCATGTTTGATGCATTGGTGACTCTGCCCGGTTCTAGAAGGCTTCCTCTGATGACGGCTGCAAATTAAAGTTCAATTCAATAGGTCTCAATTAGGTGCTACCAAAATCACGGGTTCCAATTTAAAAATGACTCAATATACATGCTGCTAAATTAACAAGTCATTCTCTCCTTATCGTGTGAAAGAATGAAAACAGATGATACGACGTATGTACAACCTATAGATTTGCATATCAGATATTCACAAGCATTTATCATTTTATAAATTAACAGTGCCTGGACCTATATATTTGAACATCAAATCAATTACGTCGAATGTACAACCTATAGATTTGCATATCAGGTATTCACACGCATTTAACATTTTATAAATTAACAGTGCCTGGACCTATATATTTGAACATCAAATCAATTTATAAATTAATATGTTGAATTTTTCATATATATTAACTATAGTGAATCTGTAATTTTTGGAATTAATTTAGAGACCTATAAATTAATTTGAGTGACTATCTTATAACACTAAAAATATATCTAACATTCTACCAGCAGATTTGAATTGATTTAAAGATATCTAAATCAATCTAAAAAGCTATCTTATAACACTAAAAATATATCAAAGAACCTATAAACAAAATCTTATGATTTAACAAAACCCTAAACTCACCAATAAAAAAAATCTACTTCTTAAACTAAAACCATAGCCAACCATATTCACAATAAAATTTTCAATATTACTTCCAACCTACAATGAATACCATAGGTCATCATCACTTTCCAATATACGACGAATGCCACAGTGGTCTTAATGTGGAAGGACGCGTATTGGTTGTTCCATGCTTTATCGTTTCATGAATTTCTTAATCACTCAGCACTAATCATGACCGGGATCATGCAACAGGAGTCCCACTCAATGTCATTGATTCTCCTCTTACTTTGTAATTTCTATGGCCTTTTCTAAGCACTAAGCATGCCGACGGAAAATGGGCACCACAGTCGTAATCAATGACGTGGAAATCGTACTTAATGCCATCTATTACCTTTTCCATGATCATTTAGCTTTTCTCTACGGTTTCTTTCCAAGGTAGGCAATGCTTGGCCAAAAAATTCCATATGTACTTTGTTAAAAAAATGCGTCCCCGTTTACACTCAACCACGAATCTTCCCAACATGTTATTATGTCCAACGTTCATGGCATAACTCAAATAAATTTAGGCCTCACAATACTAGATAATCTACGTTATATTTAAACACAAATATTCAATTCTCAAAGTTATAATAATAAATTAATAATGAAAATAAAAGTAGGTTAATAATGATGCCTCATGAGTAAGAAATGTAAAATTAATATAGAAAAAGTTAATAATGACGTCTTATAAGTAAGAAATGGTTTTATATATTTTTATAATAAATTATAAAATTAAAAAAATTTAGTGAATTTTGAAATACACAATCATATATTTATTTTAAACATAGATCTAGTAAGTATCTAGAGTAAATCTCTCGAGTAGTAAATTCATTTTATAGTGTACAACTCATAAAAAATCATCTACAAAGATTTGATATTTTTGTTGGTAAATCATTTTAAAAGAAATGTTTGAATATAAGATAATGATACTTGAAATGTTATAATTATAACAATTATTTAGTCTTTGAATTTATTCATATAATATATATCTCGCTCTTTTTTAATTAATTTTATTTTAATCTTATTATTATTATTAGTAGGAAGGAATTGAATAATTTCACTGTGAATTACTTCTTTTCCTTTTATATTGAACAATTTTATTTTCCTTAGACATGAAAATATTTTATTTATAACTAAGAGTGAGAGTGAAATATTTTTATCATATGTGCTTCTATATAGTTGTAATATCAACAACCAAGTGAGTGAAAGTAATGTTTCCATGTGCATTACAGGTTGCCTTTGTGAGTTATGAGATGTTATTTTAGAAATCTTTGTTTTCCTATGTATGTGAGTTGTATCTCAGTCATGTCTGTGTCATAGATCCACCTTCTAGAAGCTGGTAATCTATTCCTATATATGTAATTTCTTATATGATTAATAAAATATAAATAGTGTGATTTGTGTTGTGAGTAAATAAATGTTCACTCTCTCATTTCATTTTTCTAAGTTAGTATCAAAGCCCATTTCAGCTTGGCTCGTTCATGAGAGCGCTCAGGAAGATGGAAGAGATATGAGGATTGGTTCTTTGTACATATATTACTATAGACATATCAGCGTATATTCCTATTGTGAATTTTATTTCTCCACTGTGTAGATTTGTGTGTTTGGTTGTAGATCCGTGTGTTGTGAGTAGGCGCTGTGTGATTATGGTGGGGATCTATGGGTAGTTGAGTGCCATTGATGTCATTGTTCAGTATTGGAGAGATTTGTCTACATCTAGCTACACTAAATGGCTCTCCACAATAATCCAAGGTACACAATCATTTATGTTTGAAGAAATCACAATTTTCCAGTATCTGAGGATAGTTAGGACTCTCGTGCAAAAGGAGGAACAACTTACGGTGGCAGATCCAATCCAGATAGTTAATCCACATCATAAATTCTAAGAAAATTTAAATTTGGGAATATTGTTTGCAAGATTTTTTGAAGTCGACTCCAGTGATGCAGTATCCCACCAATATTATCGTTCTCTGGAATTTCATAGTCAAGTTTGGGAAATGGAGGAAAGGAACCCCAAATTTATGGATGAATGCAACTACCTTTAAGGAAAAGGAAGATTAAATATGTTTAGCTAGACCAAATCTGACATGGGACGATTGATTGGTCTACGGATGATGCCTAATTTATGAGACAAAAAAAAAAATGGAGGGCACACGAAGAAGAATCATATCTATGGGGATGAGAACCAACATAATCCATGATAAGTGATGGCTACCAATGGAGGAAATATGGGAAGAAGGTAAGGAGAAACAATCCATAACCAAGATCATATTACAAATGTACTATGACATCCAATTGTTGAGTCAAACATCAGGTTCAAAGATGTATCGAAGACCAATTGATCATAGTAAAATCTAGTGAAGGTGAATTTTGTCATTCTTTGAGTCCTCTAGCTATGACCATTGAATAATGAGCTTCAACCATGTGAGGATATGGACAGATATGGAAAATAGCATCTCAATTTGAAACCTGGTCGACTATTCAAATGTTGGTTTGACCTTGATGCACATGAGATGGGTTGTTAGTGCTTTCCAGGATGTTTTGTAGCAATTTATTGTTTGATCCTATATGCAGTCTTATTGTGTGATGTGGATTTGATATTTATTCCATGGTGTACAAAGTTATTGTGATTTTATTTTTTATTTGTATGAAGGACCATTCGATGAAAAAAGAAACATAATTGAGTCACTAGTTCTAGAAGCCGCATGAACACAATGTTGATTTAATTATTATAATAGTCTATTGAAAGTGGGAAGCCATAGCTACAAGTTATTTTTCTGTGTGTGAAAAAGGGCTCGTGGTTCTTGATATAAGCTGGAAGTCCCAGTTTCAGGAACATCAATTCTTATATTTGTGTGTTTAAGAGGTCAACTTGTATGATTGACTTATGAATATATTCAATATCTAGATTGCATACCTAGAAACTAACAGATAGTCAAAAATTGAGTAACCGATTAATGGAGGTATATAAATAGAATGATTTAGTTACTTGACAAGTTTTCTTGTGGAAGCCTCGACAAGTTGAGTATGCCAATATTGTAAATATTACAAGTACACCAATATAGTATACCTAGGGGGGATAGTATAGGCTATATAGGGAGGTACCAAAGGGAATAATGTAATAATGGGATGGGCCATAGTTAATAAATAAAGTGGTTAACCCGCATCATGTAAGGGACCACAAGTAGTTAGCAATAATGTGATAAGTTCATGGTATTAGATGTATGGTATTGAGAGAACCATGGTAATGACCCATGGTATTGTATGTATGAATCCTATATGGAGGCTAAAGACTCCCTATTGAGATATGTGAAGGATTATTGTATTGGAAAGCATATGCCTTGTGGAAGTTTCTCCTTCCTTAAGAAGTGATTGTATGGTGTTACCCTACCTCAAGGGTTTGATCAATAAAGAAGCATTTCTATATTTTATGGTTGTTTATATTTATTGGGTATATTGGCATCATTTCATATATTTTTGCAAGCTAGATCTATTACATAGGCCTTGTCACTCCCTCCTTAGCACACCTTGAACTCACTGACACTTCTTGTCACAAACTCTTAATCATTCATTTACATACATTATTTTCACCTATTACTCCATTGTGTTTCCCTAGCACTCCCTAACACTTCATAGCATGTTTTGGCACACCCTGGCACTTGGCACATATTGGACCCATACCACTCTTGAATGCTAGCATGACTTAGCACTTCTTAAAATACCATGTCACTCTCCCCTTACCACACCTCGAACTTGCTTACACTCCATATCACGCACTCTTATTCATTCATTTCCATGCATTTTGAACTAGTGCTCCCTCGTGTTTCCCTAGCACTTGCTAACACTCAACACACATTTGCACACTTAACTACAGTGAGTTTCACCAACGATTAATCCAAAAATCCTTCCAGAGTCTAGATAGTTCCTTGCTCTTCACTAAGAGACTAGGGTAAAGTTTATTGTATAGCGTTCAATGTGAAAATATTACTAGGTGTCCTTACCACACCATTTGGAAGGTGGCTAAGCCACAAGCATGATGATAATGTTCCTGAATCTTGGATTGTAAAACTAACCAACAATTATACGACTATAAGATATTTGGTAAATTGTAGTGCTCATAAGAGATTCATGGTAGTGATCTTTCCATTGCGCCAGACTCGAGAACTTGATTGTTAATTAGATGCATTGAAGTGGTAGTTTGATGCAGTAAATGTCAAATGTATAGTTCAACAACATGATGGAGGCTTACCTCTGACATCATAATTCAGTTTTCTCTCTTTGTGATGTTCACCCCACGATGTCCAAGTGTGACACCGCCTTTGCAACAACACCCTTTGAGTAGTTTCCCAGTGACTTCTTTTCCTTTCACTGCCCTCTCCTCATCTTGTTCACTCTCAGTTCCTTCTCCCTTACTCTCCTCTCACTGTGCTCTTTCACTTATTTTTTTCCTGATCCCAAATTTTCTCCTTTTCCTACTTCTATCTCCATGCTTTTGGTTAGTTAGGGATTGGTTAATTGGCTTCTCCCTTTCCTACCATTTGGCCTCCCATTTTCTTGCCATCTATGATTTTCCCTCTTCCTAGGTCTGTTCTAGAATCGACAAAGTGTGAGGGAGGAGGAAAATCTATTCATGTGTGCTAATAGGTTGCAAAATATCTCCCTACCCTCATTGGTTGCATCAAGGCCTGTAAATATTATGCATGTGAGTGTCTGCGAGTCTCTTCTTAGGTCTTGGGTGGAATTATTTTTTCTTTTTTAACTACATGACTTGAGATATATGCTCTTTACCCTCCCTCCCCCACTGATAGAGTTCCTTATACTTATATCATGCCCCCTGGTATAAAGACATATGTCTAGGTTATTGTGTTATATGTTGAACTTTGGTTATTACCCTCACCTTGACGTCATTTAGGTTCCATCTAACCCTCCTGGATAATACAATGTTTTGTGAGTTAGAAACATTATCCATTAATAATTATAAGTGATTACCTTATGGAAGGACCATTTATTAAAGCCTCATCAATGGAGGTTGGGTTGATGGTTAGGGTTTTGATTCAGTTAGACACTATTCATTATTATATTTGTGGGCATAGTGTAATTATGATATTCCCCATTTACATAAGGATAACTGGGAAGTGTTTCCCATAGTCATGCAAGTGTAGCTTCAACATGTACATTAGGGTAACCACAAAATACTTATCATTTTGTAGAAAGGTGGTAGGAAAATATTTACATTATATTCATGAATGTACTAAGATCATAACCATTAACATCATATATACATATTTAGCACAATACCAAGGTCATTGCAATCCATTCAAAATAACCATAAGGGCTTCCTCTTTTGCAGCTCCTTGACCACAATGGTTTAATTGAGAAAAAATTAGTTCATTTAAATATTTGTAGGTTGATGCAACCACTTCAAGCCCTTAAACTTGAAGATAATCCAATATTTGCAATTTGCTACAATAATAAGTCCATTATGCACTCCTCATCTTAGAGTTGGGTAGAAAGGGAGAATACTTGGTTGATGCCAACCTTGTAAATGAACAACTTTTCCTACTCATTGGTTAGACTCTCCACCACTAGTTGAAGAAGTCTGTGTGCCCCAAATAAAAGATGATATCTTAACACACGTTATCAACACTTGAACATAACTTCCATGGATCTAATGGAAAAAAGATAAAGAGATTTTTTGAATCTTAGGAAAAAATCTCTCATACTCTACTTATTTTGTAGGTGGTATGGCTTCAATTTTTTCCATTTAGCAGGAAATATCATTCAAAAAGTCAACCGTTGAAGAATCAATCATATGCTAAATCACACATACCTTCTCATTTTTAAGATCCTTGTGAGATTTCACCTCTGACCCTTAAATTTAGTGCCCTCTAGCACCTCAAATGGTGGAATAGTAGATGTTGTAATATAAGGTAAATTCCATTCCCCCTCACCTTTGTTAATACCTCTAGAGGCACTTACAATCCATGCCCCTCCATCGACTCAACATAAAATCTTTTTTTTCTCCACTTCCTTTACATACCCTCCCTTCAAGGGCATCTTCATAGGAAGGGCTTGTGGCTGAAATATTACAACAAAAAAATGTGGCACACCATATCTTTGTATGGTTTTAAGGGATGGGTGTTGGAAAATATCCATCTTATCCCTTATAGCCCTGAAGACCTTCTCAATAGATAAATGAAATGACAAAATGGTAACTAGACCCAAAGAAAGATCTCAAAATTCAAGACCAAATTGAAATAAAAATAATCAAACTATGGATTATGCATTAGCATTGAGTTTTCTAGAATTTTCAAATGGAATGTTTAAAACCCACATTAAAAGGGGGATATTTTCACCTTATCCTTTGCAACCTTTTCTTAAGACGAATCTATCTAATGGACAAGCTTGGATATGTCATGTAGTGGATTTATAGAGTACTGAATCAACACTTTTGAGGCCAACTCCCTAGCTCCAACTAACATTTAGTCCTCTTGAAGAGGAAACTTGAAAAATCCTGCTAGTAGAAGACATTTTTCCTTCCTTTTCATTTATTTACAACAAACCTCAACGCCTCTCCTTTATTACCTTCCTCTTCCATTCTTCCAAAAAAACTCATTAATATTATATTATAAACAATTTATTTAGGTAAATATTGCAATCATTTTCCTCAACTCATGGGGTACCTTTACACCTCAACCCATGCAAGTGGACCTAATTCCATGCAAGTGGACCTAATTCCATAGTACAACCCATCACATTCTAAGATGGTTTTAATTATCTCCTCAAAACTAGGGCATAACACACCTTACAAAGCCAAATTGTTAAACAATCTTAAATTGGTAAGCTTTTTATCTTCATGGAACACATTCTAGCTAGTTCTCATCAAACATAATGCACTAACACCTCTAACGCACACCAAAAGTCTAAGATGCCCATAAGATGTGCCCTACACCCAAGCGCATAGACTTCACCTCCATAAAATGTACCTTCAACTTTGGATGCCCTAAAACAGTAATATACTAACCTAATATAGCCTATTTGTTAGATTTGTGTAATTTTCTCCTTATCAGATCCTTGCACCTCCTTGATACTCCATGAAAAATATACTCCAATGGTCACCTTCCCAATTCCAACACCTCCTTTTGCGACACGACAAAACCACCTATATATGTTGCAACAACCTTGCCAACTTCTTTAGTGGTTGCACATATATTCCATGTTTCTTGTTTGTCTTGCAAAGTGGTAGTGCCAAAGAGAGGGTATCAACTTCAATCAAGGAATGTTCACTTAGTGCCATTTCCAAGTTACCTTCATGAAACTCATAAAATGTCTTAAGATTGCTTCACAACTTATCATGGTACTTAAATTGCTTGTCTACACCTCTAAGTGAGATTACAACCCCCCAACCTCTCTAACTATTCCACCTCTTCAACCCTTATTAGTATTCTTAGACATGCACTCATGCGTCAAGTAGAACATAGCACTAGCATCCCAAATGTGCATGCTTGTTTCATCTTTGAATGCCTCATTGAAACCACATTATCACACTTCTTAAAATGAAATGTTCACGTCTTAAGGAAAAACACCTACTTCTCTTATGAGAACTTAAACTATGTGTGTGACTTGGAGAGGACTCCATTTTCTCAATATGGAAACATAGGGTCTGACAACCCTATTCACACAACAATTTGAATATATTTAACCTCAAGAAAGGTACATGCCCACTCTTTGCATATCTGTCATATGATTTTTAAGAAACTAACACTTGTTTTTAACTATTAAATCCACTTACCATATACTCTCTCGTGTTTGCACCCACCTAATATATAATAACATTTAAATGTTTTCAATACAACCAAGTTAAGACGAAATATTTCCTTTTTACACTTAAACGTTTTCAATACAGCCAAGTTAAGGGCATGTGTTTCCTTTTCAAATTCCAAAAGTACAACATGCCTACCTCTATAAACTAACAAAAACATCATCATATAAAAAAGGTAATCTTAAAATTAGATTATTATTATTATGATAAATACACCAAATGTGGAAGACATGTTTCCAAACATAATCATAAAAAAGAAGGTGTTGGTTTGTCAAATACAACTACAAACTTATTAAATAAAATATTGCATTTATTGTTTTTGAGGGAGGAAAATTTTAACATTTTAAAAAAAGTTCACCCTTAATTTTGATGTACAATAGCCCTCCCACCTTCATTTAAGTTCTAAAACAACTTTTATATTTTCACTTTTCATTGGCAGAAGCGAAAAATATATTGAAGAGACTTGTGAATCAGGGTTTTACGAGTATTATATTGGATATCAAACCCCACCATTGGATCTTCAGTCCATTAACCGAGCCCATGTATATTTCATATCTAACTTCACTACATTTCCACCCCACACAAAGTAGTACAGACACCTCAGATCTCTAGTTCAAAATCCATTATTTTTTGCATCCTTGCTTTTAAGTTTATGCTTTAATATTTGTTGTACCTCTGAGATAGTAGTAGGTCAGCTACCAATTCCAGAGCATCTAAAATAATTGTTTTGGGGTTTTTGGTTTTAATTTTGGAAGAGAAATGAATGAAGACAGATGTAGAATTGAAATACTTGATCCTTTAAACAATATTAATATCTCAGCAAAGGGCTGCTATAAAGATTTACACAGTGATATAGATCAAATAGTGGTGAGAAGAAGACATAAAATAATATGATTATCACAGTTTCTAGACTATAAAATAGAACAATCATAAGTATGAAAACCTTCTAAATTACGTTCCAAACATTCAAGGCAATATACTTAAGCTTACAAAAGATGTTGATGATTTATTGATCAGAGGGGATTAGCTAAACAGATAGTTCATTAATCCATTATCTTAATAGATGACCACTTTAGGAGCTCATAGGAATAAATTGAGACACATTTATTCCTACCCAGATATCTCTATAAGTCACAAGCATATGAAGAAAAACATAGTGATTGATAACTGGAAAAACTTACAGGATGATACAAATTTTGTAAAACCAAATTCATAATCCTCTACTTTGTATTAAGGTCCCAGAAAGACTGAGTACATCAAATATCATGAAAAGCTTCCTTCAAAGGTGAAACCAGGTTCAAAGTAGAATGAACAATCAAGACTTAACACGCAATGAACAATGAATCTTGAACTTTGAACCCTTAACAACTCGAGAAGAGAGTTATTTATACAATAATGAAACTAAGAAAATCCCTAAAACTATTTAAGATTTATTCTAGGAAAGGAAAGATCTTCATGTAAGAAGATAGGGGCAAATATTGAACTACTTCTTTCTATCCCTTTTATTCAGGTTGTGTTGGCTTTCTTGTTTGATATTTTTCCCTTTAAGCTGCTTGATTGTTTGTAGCCTTTATGCTGGTTGATTCCTTCGTTTGATCTTTCATCTGATACTCTTTAAACTCTGTGAATATCCTTTAACCCTAATGAGTAACCTTTACTGTGTTCCTTTTTACCTTTACTGTGCATTTCAAGTTTTTACTGTGTTTTTCAACAGTAAATCCTTTTAGATTTTATGTCACATGGTAAAGTAATATGATATGATCTTCATATTTGTCTTCTAACTATATGCAGGATTTTTCTTTGTAAGCCTGGAACATGAGTCTTTACCTGCAAAACACAAAAATTGTTAAGAAAAACATAGGTGACAGAGATGGTCATCAATGGATTTTTGAGCTTGAAAGGATATTGAAGGAGTCCAGAGCATATCGGAAGTTAAAAAAATGGTTTTAGTGGTCGCAGAGGCTTATTGAGGCTTCATTGTGAAAATAGGCGAAAAACAACAAAATGGTGATTTTTGCGTTTAAACGGAAAAACAATCTACTTTTTTAATTATGGCGCAAAGTGAATAATGGAAATTTTGTCATTATGTGGGATGTGGTTTTGGTTTTCATCGCACCTCTTATTCAGCGCGGGTGATTTTGGGAGGGGTCACCTGATACAATCTGAGCTTGACACATAGCCAGGGGAGGTTAGTGGAATACTGCTTTTTGGGTGGGTAAGGCCCATATAGAGAGCCAACCCAAAATTGCCAAGGGTCATTGGATTTGAATGCATTAGATCGGACGGTGATGGAGTGAAGGAGCAGTATGGTGATAGAGTGAAGGAGCAGTAAGGAGGGGCCCAATGATTAATTATGGTTGTATGGGCTTAGTTATGGGTTAAAAACTGAGATTAGCGGGGTTCTATGGTTAAATATAGGTTTAGGTTAATTCTTGTTAAAATCATTAAAACATTTTAACAAAGAAAACCTTCACAAAACATGGTATGGCGGACATGAAATTGTATGAATTCGGGCAGACAAATGATATCGTGTCCAGGTTCATCGCATATCGCAATCACAGTTTAGCGAAGGATGGCCCATCACAAAGGAATGGGATAGGGGCCGGACGTGATGTGGAAATAAACCATGGATAATATGTGATCGGGTCTGGGTTCCCATCGCATATCGGAGATTTCAATGGTGGAGGATAATGGTTTAGCCGGGACTTGCGATGAGGAGCAGATGCGATATGGTAATGGATTATGATATATATTGCGTTGGTTCCGTCGCACATCGCATATCGCAATCGGGGGAAAGTGCATTCATGTTGAAAGTTTTGTGATCTTCCAATATGTCATATGTTATGAAAATACATGGTTTTAATAAAACTAAAGGTTTCGGGTTGTTTAATAAAGGAAATTAATAGTATATGGGAAAAGGACTTTTAGGGGTTTAATACTATAGGTTAGCATTAATATGAAATATGAGCAGAAAGGGGAAATATACTAAGTATAATGTTTTCATGAGTTATTTTCTTTTCATATATGCATAATACTTCAGGTAAACATCGTTTGTGGTTTTTTTGGGTAAAAAGGGATTTTGCATGCGGTTTTCACTTTTCCTAGGAAAAAAGGATTTTAACCTTAGGAAAAAGGGGTTTTTTTTATGGAAAATGAATGAATATGAATTGTATGAAGGTGGGAAGGGGAAATTAATAAATATAGGGATGAATGGGGATGATGGAAGCTAATTAATTGATCTTGTAGACCTTCATTTTCTTTGTGTAATTGCCTCATGGACATAGAAACATATGGTAAAACATGATAAATGTACATTTTGTTGAATCAATCATCAAACTTTTGAAACCTTTCTTCTACTTACCCTTTGCTTATCCTATCATTTTTTCTTCACTTAATGGGTGCATTTAAGCTAGCAAACCCTTTTCCTTTCTGCTTATAAAAAAAAACAAAGTATCTAATTCTAACCTTATAACCTCCAAGGGCTCGGATTAAACTGATGAGTACCTTATTATTCTCTACCTAACTACTGATCTACCAAGATTAAACAGTTTGGACAGATATTTATTCTCTAACTATAACATCAAATTTAAAGCATGAAGTAGTCAAGATTAAACTATTTGACTATCATGGGTTGTGGCATTTATGACAAGTTGCACACAACCATTATTTTCAAGAAACAATAGTAGTGGCATTTAGACTTGCTCACTTTCAGAGTTTATTTGTTTTCTTTTCTTTCTAACCTAACATTTTCTTTTTGTCTTGATTTTTGAGGACATCTAAGCTAACATTTGCTTTGATATGGACATCATCATCAAGATATTTTTTATTTTTATTTTTTAAACATTTTATTCACTATTGTTATGTAGATATCCTAACTTAACATTTTTTCAAATCTTCTATCTTATCAAAACCAAGAAATGCTACACCATTGGATCCAACTGGGGACTGCTTTCTCCTATAGAATGCAGAGAACCTATAGATCCATGTGCCTTCTCCTTGGGCTATGGAGTCCTTGCCATAAAAAATCACACTGAAATCTTGAAAAGTAAAAGAAAACCAGAGTATTTACAATGAAAACTATTTCAACTTTTTAGTACTAAATGTAATGTTTGAGAAACCTTCCATCTACAAGATAAGTGGAATCTAGCCTCTCAAGATTTTGTAGCACAAAAGTGTTGTTACCCTTCACTTCAGCAATTGCTAAAGGTCCAAATCATAGATTGTCAAATTTGCCATGCTTTCCTTTCTCTTCTCTCTTGGCATCCCATCTTAGAACTAGATAACCTTCCTTAAAGTCCCTTTCCCTGGCTCTTCTGTCAAATATGACCTTCATATTATTTTGATATTTCTTCAATTTGTGTTGAACTTCGTCTCTGTTTTCATTAAGTTCAATAATCTGATTTATTCTTCTTGAAAAATCATCAGGTTCATCTATTGAATCCTGTAAGAATTTTAAAACGGGGAAGGCCAAATTGGTAGGGAAGATTGCATATTTCCCATAGACTAATTGAAATGGAGATTTTCCAGTTGATCTCTTTGGATTAATTCTGTTTTCCCATACTACAAAAATCAAATGTGAATCCCAACTGTTCTTATGATCAGTTAGAGTCTTTTTGATTACCTTTACCAAGATTTTGTTGGATGACTCTGCAAGGCCATTACCTTGAGGGTAGTATGGAGTTGAATGATGTAACATAATCTGATATTTTTGGCAAAATTCAATCATTCTAACACTAGAAAAAGCTGATGCATTATCAGTGACAATTTGAGTTGGGCAACCAAATCTAGATAAGATATTCTCCTCAATAAATTTGATTACTACTAAATCAGTAACATTTCTGACTAGAATTGCTTCCACCCATTTAGTAAAGTAGTATGTTATAGTGGGGATCCATATATGTTGATTACTTGATGTGAGGTGAATCTCTGCAACAAAATCTAATCCCCATTGAGAAAAAGGTGTTGAGACTATTGATGGAACGAGTGGAAGAGCTGCTAATTTTTATTTACCAGAAAACATTTGACAAGGAATACAACCTCTGACCTTTGCCCCTACTTGTAAGAACAATGTGGGCCAATAAAATCCTCCCCTTAGAATCTTGCATGTTATTGCTCTCCGAGCATAATGTCCCCCGCAAAATCTTGTATGAAACTGATCAATGATTCCTTCAGTTTCTGATTCTGTTAAACATAATAACAAAATATTCAGTGGATCTTTCCAGTATAAATTTGCATTTATAATGTAGTACTTGACTGATTTTAACTTAAGGATTTTACACTAGGTTTTGGAGAATGATCCTGAACACTCAAAATGGATCAATAAATTTACAATATCTTGATACCAGATTGACAACAAGAATTTTTCATCAATGTGTATAGGACTAATCTACTCTGAAGGTAGAGGTTCTTGTGGATTCTCCCCTTTAGGATGAAGAGAAGGTTCTTGTGTATTCTCCCCTTGTGCAAGGATAGAAGGTTCTTGTGTATTCTTCCCTTGTGCAAGGACAGAAGGTTCTTGTGTATGATTCCCTTGTGTTTCTAAAACAGAATTGATTCCAAGTACTTTGCAGTTGGATTCAACAAGAAGCTTGGCTAATCCTTGACCTTTTACTAACTTGGTAGCCTTGATAGTTAGATAAAACTCCAGAATTTGAGTGATCCATCTACCTCTTTTCCGATCGATGTCTGGTTGTGTTAGGACAATTTTCACAACACTAATAGGGACATAAGAAGTAATAGGTGAATGTAAGACATAAATTCTGAATGATTTCAGGGCTTGAATGAGGGCATGGGCTTGAATGAGGGCATAGGCTTTCTTCTCAATGATGTCATAGTTAAGCTCAACATCTCTCATAACCTTGCTGAAAAAGGCTATGAGTTGGTCATGGGAATCTTCATTTTTCTGTAATAGAACGACAACAAGGGTTATTTTAGAGGAAAAAGAGAAAATACTAAATGGCTTAGTATAATTAGGGCTGGCTAAGGTGGGAGATTCAAAGATAGCCCTTTTCATTTTTTCAAATGCATGCCTAGAAGAGGCAGTCCATTTGACTTCATGGTCCTTTCAGAGCATGTAAGTTATATCTTTTACAATATCTACATAATTTTGAATAAACCTCCTTATAAAATTAGTCTTGCATAGAAAAGCTTGAATCTCCTTCTTGCTTCTAGGGAAGGTCAATGTTTCAATAGCAGATACTCATTTTGGGTCAATTACTACTCCCTCCTTTGAAATTATATGGCCCAATAGTTTTCCTTCTTTGACAACAAACACGGACTTCTTAGGGTTCAATGATATTCCAAATTTTCTATGCCTGTCAAAAACCTTCATCAAGTGCTTTAGATGTTTCTGATCAGATTTAGAAAAAAAAGTTATGTCATCAAGATAAATAACAACAAATTTATTTACCTAACCCATAAAATCTATGTCCATAGCTCTCTAAAATGTTGCTCCAGCATTGGTTAAGCCAAATGACATCCTATCGTACTTGAACATACCCTAGGGTGTAGTAAAGGTTGCCTTCTCTCTATCTGCTGCATCAACATTCACCTGATTGTAACCTGAAAATCCATCAAGCATAGAAAGCCTTTGTGCTCCTGAAACCATTTGAAGTAACTGATCCATTTTGGGAAAAGGATAGTTATCTTTTAATGATGCCCTGTTCAAATTTCTAAAATCTACACAGAGTCTTATTTCTCCATTTTTCTTTCTAACAAGAACTAGATTTGCAACCCAATTAGAATATCTAAGAGGGAGGATGATTTGAGAATCTAGCATTTTCTTAATCTCCCTTTCTACAGTTGGTAGATGGGCTAGATTTATCCTCCTAAGTTTCTATTGATAAGATTTTTGGTTTCAAAGGAACCTTATGTTGTATTAATGAAGTATCATAGGTCTTTAGATCAACATAAGTCTAAGCAAAAACATCCTTATGATTTTGCAGTAACTTAAGATATGGAGCTTTGATCTCAGGGTCTAGAGATGCACATATTTTGATGTTTTTGATATATTCATTAGTTCCAATGTTAATCTCTTCTATGTCATATTCTGAAGAAATGGACTGAGGGTTTTTGAGGACATCATTTTGATCAAACATTTTTTCTAAAGGAATGAGTCCTTTTGGAATAAAATTATTAGATAATTGGATAATGTCATGATTAGCAATTTGGGTTTTAAAGTTTGAAGTATCATTTCCATCTACATTTTCATTTATTTTAGTTATATCTTCATCAATTTGTAGAAATGAAAAATCATCTATTACCTCTAGAAATGATTTCAAATTTTCATCTTCTTCGAATATTTGGTAATCTTTCAGATTATCTAGGATAGATGGCCTATATTTGACTTGTATCTGATAGAGTACATCAGTATGATCAATAATTTTAAAAGAGATAGCAGAGACAGCTAAGCCATATGCATGAATATTATGATCTCTGGGAATATGAGTGAAATTAAAATCATCAAAGAAGTTTTCAACTAAATCCCATACTTCATTTCGGTAGGACCTAAGTCTAGGGTGCTTGGTCTGGAAAAATTTCTTGCTTGCTTAACAATGAGTTCTAAATCAGTAAAAAAACTTAAGTTTTGAACTTTTAAGATTTTGGCTAATTGCAATTCGGAAAGGAAAGATTCATATTCGACCACATTATTTGTAACTTCGAAGTCCAATTTACATGATTGGGTTATATTTTCTTTTTTAGGTGAAATTAAAACTACTCCAGCTCCTGCCCCATCTTTCATGCAAGAGCTATCAAAGAATAGTTTCCAAATATTAGTTTGGTTTGATTAAGGACTTTCAACTACCTCTTCAATTTTGACTTGAGTTTTATGTTGGTGTGAAGTGAGTTGAAAACAACCAAAGTCTTGATCCATTGCATAAATTGGATGGTTCCTTGGCTGATCAGTCTTACAAACAGTATGTATAAATCTTACCTCTCTATATAATCTTAATTTCTCTCCTCCATAAACATGAATAGTAACATATGACATATCGATCTGTAGAGTTCCCCCTAATTTGGCACAGCAAGACCTAGAAAGGAGGATTCCAAACTTGGGAGGGATATTTGTGATAATAATATCAAGTACTATATTTTTCACTAGAATTTGGGCAAGGGTAACCACTAGATCCTTGATCAATCCCAAACAGGGCACCTTTTTAGAATCAAAGGTGTACAGGTCATGGTAGGATCTAGTTATGTCGAGTTTCAAATGGTCCATGATAGATTTTGGCATAAGGTTGTGTGATGCTCCTTAATCAAGCAGACAATTATACAACATGGAATAATTTGTTTTAAGAGTTACATAGAAAGGAGGCACTGTCTCATCTATCATGTCTGAACTAGGGCCAAAAACTATTGTTGGTTTTTCATCTTGCAGACTTATGACATTATTTTCAACATCAACCGAGGTGTTTTGTATCCATTTTGTGACTTGGATTTTGTAACCAAGGTTTTTAGAAAGTTCTGATAGTGGAATTAGGATCTTAACCCTCTCTAACTCTTTTTCAACATTAAATTTAGTCAAAATGTTTTTACCAGTTTGGGTAGTATCAATTGACTGATCTAAGGGCTAAATAAGAGTTGTATGAGCTTCAACAGTTTTGGTATGTGGTTCAACTATTGGAGTTTCCTTTGGAGGTATCCCAGGACCAGACCTAGGCCTAAGATCATACCTCTTGTTTAATTATACAATTAAAAATTCAGAGAAACCATGATATTTAGAGACCTATGAAGCTTCCTAATCTTCTTGAACCTGATTCTGTTGTGAGAGAGGAATGATGCCTGTTTTATTGGAAGAAGAATCCATACTATTAATATCTTTAGTAATTGTCATAGTATTATCATCAAGTTGTTGGTCATCTATCAATAGAGGAGTAGGAACTTGTTGATCATTGCTAGGTCTCTGAAGAATTTGTAGTGGTGGATTTCTTTTATACTGACCTTGATTTTGGTTTTGAGGTCTAGTAACTGTTTGTTGTATTGTCCTAGTTTGGGTCTCAATCTTTGAAATCCTATTTGATAGGTTTCTAAGAAGAGATGTTATTTCATCTATTTTTGAGTCTTCTGATTTAGTCTTAGAGGAACTAAAGGCTTCTTGAACAGATTTGAGTTTTCTTTGGGCCTTTTCTTCCTTAAGTTTTAAACAAGTTGGTGCTTCCCTATTTGCTTCTACTTCTATAGTGTTTGTTTGCATATCCTCAATAGTTCTTGAAGTTCTCTCTCGTAGAATAACAACAAAGTCATCATCAAAAGCTTTAGAAAATCTAGACTTAGCTGCTACTATAAGGGGCTTACAATCACGAGGCATTTTGTGATAGAGTTTATTGAATCTTTTAATAAAATTTAATACTAGTTCACTGAAGTTCCTTTTAAGCTCTTCAAATTCTAAGAGGAAGTAAAGAGGATCCTTTTTCACACCCCATTTATTTTAAAATATGGTTGTAAGCTCTTCCTAATTTCTAATGGAAGCTGCTGGTAACTGTCTAAACAAAACCCTCACATTTCCTTCAAGTGACTGTACAAACAATATCATATAAACTTTTTCTTGTTCAATATTCATGTTGTCTGCAAAGTCTAGGAAAGCTTGAAGATGGTCCTCAGCTAAGGGACCAGTTTCTCCGTTGTACTTGGGAAGGTATTTTAAGTATCCAACTAGGAATGAATCAAGGTTATTAGGTAAGACTAAGGCAACATATCTATCATGTACAATAAGTTGGAAATCCATGACAATAGGTGGTGTATGAGGTTGTCCAGGCGGAGTATGTGGTGTTTGTGTGGATGTAGAGGATGAAGAAGAAGTAGAGGAAGAAGTTGGTGATTTAGGGGTAGATAAACTAGTTGGAGGTGAAGGAAGAGGAGATATCCTGAAAGACATCACAAGAGTCCTAAGAACTAACTTTGGGACCTATAAAGGAATATGTTCTTTTTTTTCAAAGAGAGGATTGGTATATATAGAGAAGGTCTCCTCAGATTGTTTAGAAGAAGAAGCTTCAGGTCTGTAAAAAATGGAATGGATACATGGTAGGGGATATGAAATCTGTGGGTTTATATTCTGGTAGATCAACACCCAAATCAGATTCAGTTTTATGTGATCCTGGTGGTAATGTGGGTATTGGATGAGATTCTAATGAATGAGTAAGGTAGGCTGACTTAAAATCAACTCCTCTATTTAGAAGTTCAGCAACCCTAGGTGATAAATGGGAGTAATCCGAATCAGATGGGATATTACTATAGTGTGAAATGATTCTAATTCTTCAGACTGTATGACTGAAGAGGAAGAATAAGATGGATGGTGTCCACTTTTAGAACTGGCTTTTCTCAGAAGCCTTTGAGGATCTGACAAAGGACTAACTATGTTAGCTTTTGAATGAGATCTGGTATGTTTAAAAGGTGCTAGCTCGGGAGTGTGGAGTCACCTAGGTGAATGATTTTAACCTTTCTAAACCTTTAATCACCTTCAAGGAAAATAATGACTGAATATCATTGTCCCAAGAGAGACTTAAATGAAATTTGAATCCCCGACAATGACGCCAGTCTAATGTTGTAGCTATGCGATAGTAGTAGGTCAGCAACCAATGGCAGAGCATCTAAAATAATTGTTTTGAGGTTTTTGGTTTTAATTTTGGAAGACTAATGAATGAAGACAGATGTAGAATTGAAATACTTGATCCTTTGGATAATATTAGTATCTCAGCAAAGGGCTACTATAAATCTTTACACATTGATATAGATCAAATAGTGGTGAGAAGAAGACAAAAAATAATATGATTATCAAAGTTTCCAGATTGTCAAACAGAACAATCATAAGTATGAAAACCTTCTAAACTACGTTCCAAAGATTCAAGGCAATATACTTAAGCTTAGAAAAGATGTTGATGATTTATTGATAGAGGGGATTAGCTAAACAGATAGTTCATTAATCCATTCTCTTAATAGATGATCACTTCAGGAGCTTATAGGAATAAATTGAGACACAATTATTCCTACCTAAATATCTCTATAAGTCATAAGCATTTGAAGAAAAACATAATGATTGATAACTGGAAAAGCTTACAGGATAACACAAATTGTGTAAAACCAAATTCAGAATCCTCTACTTTGTATTAAGGTTCCAGAAAGACTGAGTACATCAAGTGTCTTGAAAAGCTTCCTTCAAAGGTGAAACCAAGTTCAAAGTAGAATGAACAATGAAGACTTAACAAGCAATGAATAATTAATCTTGAACTTTGAACCCTTAAAGACTCGAGAAGAGAGTTATTTATACAATAATGAAACTAAGAAAATCCATAAAACTATTTAAGGTTTATTCTAGGAAAGGAAAGATCTTCATGCAAGAATATAGGGGCAGCAATTGAACTGCTTCTTGCTGTCCCTTTTATTCAGGTTGTGCTAGATTTGTTGTTTGATATTTTGCCCTTTGAGTTGCTTGATTATTTGTATCCATTACATTGGTCAATTCCTTCATTTGATACTCTTTATACTCTGTGAACATCCTTTGACCCTGCTGAGTAACCTTTACTATGTTCCTTTTTACCTTTACTGTGCATTTTAGGTTTATTCTGTGTTTTTCAATAGTAATCCTTTTATATTATATGTACATGGTAAAGTAATTTGATATGATCTTCATATTTGTCTTCTAACTGTATGCAAGCTTTTCCTTTGTAAGCTTGGAACATGAGTCTTTACCTGCAAGACATAGAAATTGTTAAGAAAAACATAGGTGATAGAGAAGGTTGTCAACATCGTTTTGAGATTGAAAGGATACTAGAAGGAGTCCAGAGTGTATCGGAAGGTAAAACAATGGTTTTATTGGTTGCAGAGGCTTATTGAGGCTTCATTGTGAAAACAGGCAAAATACAGCAAAATGGTGATTTTTGCATTTAAATGGAAAAACAATCTACTTTTGAATTATGGCGCAAAGTGAAGAGTGGCTATTTTGTTGTTATGTGGGAGGTGGTTTTGGTTTTCATTGCACCGCTTATGCAGTGCAAGCGGTTTTGGGAGGGGTCAGCCGATACAATCTGAGCCTGACACGTAGCAAGGGGAGGTCAGTGGAATACCACTTTTCGGGTGGGTAATGGTCGTATCGAGAGCCAACCCGAAATTGTTGAGGGTCGTTGGATTTGAATGCATTAGATCGAATGGTGATGGATCGAAGGAGTAGTACGGAGCGGCCCAATGATTAATTATTGCGGTATGGGCTTAATTATGGGTAAAAAACTCAGATTAGCGAGGTTTTATGGTTAAATAGAGGTTTAGGTTAATTCTTCATCAAAATCATAAAAACATTTTAATAAAGAAAACCTTCAGAAAACACGGTATGGAAGACTTGAAACTATATGAAATCAGATTGATAAATGGTATTGGGTCTGAGTTCAACGCATATCTCAATCACAATTTAGCGAAGGACAACCCATTGAAAAGGAATATCATAGGGGCCAAACGCGATGCGGAGATAAACCATGGATAATATGTGATCGGTCTAGGTTCCCATCGCATATCGGAGATTGCAATGGTGGAGGATAATTCTTTAGTTGGGACTTGCGATGAGAAGCGGATGCGATATGGCAATGGATTATGATATATATTGCATCGGCTCCATCGCACATCGCATATCGCAATCGGGGGAAAGTGTTTTCACGTTTAAAGTCTTGTGATCTGCCAATATGTGATATGTTATGAAAATACATAGTTTTATAATAAAACTAAAGGCTTTGGGTTATTTAATAAATGAAATTAATAATATATGAGAAGAGGACTTTTAGGGGTTTAATACTATAGGTTAGCATTAATATGAAATATGAGCGGAAAGGGGAAATATATGCAGAAAGGGGAAATATACTAAGTATAATGTTTTTTATGAGTTATTTACTTTTTATATATGCATAATACTTAGGGTAAACATCTTTTTGTGGATTTTCTGGGTAAAAAGGGATTTTACATGGGGTTTTCACTTTTCCTAGGCAAAAAAGATTTTAACCTTAGGAAAAGGGGTTTTTTATGGAAAATGAATGAATATGAATTGTGTGAAGGAGGGAAGTGGAAATTAGTAAATATAGGGATGAATGGGGATGATGGAAGTTAATTAATTGATCTTGTAGACCATCATTTTCTTTGTGTAATTGCCTCATGGACATAGAAACATATGGTAAAACATGATAAATGTACATTTTGTCCAATCAATCATCAAACTTCTGCAACCTTTCTTCTACTTACCCTTTGCTTATCCTATCATTTTTTCTTCACTTAATGGGTGCATTTAAGCTAGCAAACCCTTTTCCTTTCTGTTTATTTAAAACAAAAAACTATCTAATTCTAACCTTATAACCTCCAAGGGCACAGATTAAACCGATGAGCACCTTATTATTCTCTACCTAACTATTGATCTGCCAAGATTAAACAGTTTGGCCAGATATTTATTCTCTAACTAAAACATCAAATTTAAAGCATGAAGCAGTCAAGATTAAATTATTTAACTGTCATGGCTTGTGGAATTTATGACAAGCTGCACACAACCATTATTTTGTAGAAACAATAGTAGTGGCATTTAGACTTGCTCACTTTTAGAGTTTATTTGTTTTCTTTTCTTTCTAACCTAACATTTTCTTTGATATCGACATCATCATCAAGATAAATATATATATATATATATATTTAAAATTATTCGTTATTGTTATGTCCATATCCTAACTTAACATTTTTTCAAATATTCTATCTTATGAAAACCAAAAAATGCCACAACAATATATATGTTGCACTTTGTTATTGTTTGTAGGGATGGCGTTGCGATTTGATGACATTGGGATTTCATTTATCATAATAAAGGAGTAGGAACAGAAAACTTGATTGAGAGGCTTAGATGCTCAGAATGCCAACATTGTGGCCACCAAGGTGTTGTGATCCTCTCTAGCTTCTTAGGATCAATTGGTTAGAGAGAAAATGTAACAACCAGATCTGTTAGTCTCCTTTGATGTCTAGAAACATAACCCATTCATAAAGAAATCATGTTGGCCTAGGGGTACACTTACCTAAAATCACACATTGAAATCGTAGCTTGGGTCTAGAGATGGATAGAAATCCTGATCGATCATTATTTCTAACCTGATAACATGAAATTTCCTTTCTCTCACACCTTTGAAAGGGCCTTAAGCAAGGAAGGAAACATGTGGCTGACTGAGTGCATTTTCGGTATGTGAGTTGATGGGGATATGGTGAACCAAAATCTGATCTCTTTAGGTGTAGGTAGGAGATTTGGCACTGAGTTGTTGCAGATGGACCTCTTGGGATACAACTCCTACTTGGGGATCCTGACCATGAACAAAGAGAACATGTTGAACAGGAAGAGACAAAGGACCGGGGGAGCGTGATGGTTAATGGTCTATTGTTGGATCGAGCGAAAGAGGCAAAGGATGTTGATGCATACCAAAATCATGCACATGTTAGCCTTCAATTAATTTACGTTTTTACATCCCTTTTCTAAATTTAGTAGTTCATTTTTAAATTGATATTTGCGTTTTATGCATTTTGTATGTATATAAAAGTGTGCGATTTAGAATGCAATGAAATCTACATGAACAATTACTGGTTTGATTGAGGGTGTATCTTTTTAAGAAAAGTTGACCTTAGAATCACATGGATAAGCCCTGCTAGCCACCCTATTCATATTCAGGCCGAAAGCCTCTTCCCCCTTCTTATATCCTTTGTCCATTGTCATTTAAACCACAAGGAAGCAACATACAAGATAGGCATCGATAGAAGTTCGATGAGTTGTCTGTCTCTGGAACGATTGGTGCCTATGGTGGGTGGTTTCCCTGATTCTGTGAAAGATCGGGCCTGCTGTCTATAGACAATCCAGGATTGCATAGAAGTCATCTCATCTGATTAAATGTCCACTATAGATAAAATTCTTCCCGGGAGGGAAAAGGGGCAAAGGCACTGCTTCAACGACTTCTATAATAGACGAACCTCTCCTCTCTCGCTGGCTGGCTCGACTCCAAGGGAATAGATGAATCTCTCCTATCTGGCTGACTCGACTTCAAGGGAATAGAATGACAGTCTAGAGCTCATGCGACTATGTCATCATCAGTAAGATCTGATTCCTTTTATTCATATCTATTTGTGGATTAGTGAAACCCCTTAAATTATGAAAATTAGTAGAATCATAATTATAAATTTCTTAAAAGAAATTATAGATATTTTGTAAAGAGTGAAATAAGCCAATACTCTGCGATCTACTCACTCTTTCTCACAAATTTTGAGGCCTACCCAGCTAGATGATCTACATACTACTAAAGCTCTTAAAATTGGTGAATGTGTTTAGATGTCACCAAGTTTGAGACATAGACATTCTATAGGGATCTCCTTGGCCTAGAGGTACCTTTGACTAGATTTTCACTAACGAACAACCACCTAGTTACCTAGGCATATACTCATTATTAAACCTATTTCCAAATATCTATAAGAGATGCTTCGAAAACAAAGTGTTTGCATTGGAATTTGAAAATCTTCTTCTATTGGATCTACAACCATCCAAGGTTTTCTATCCAGTTAAACAAATGTTGTTGCTCTATCTGTAATGCAATATTTTTGACCAATTGATAACTAGAGTCTATTTCTAAGCATTCTAGCATGTGGTCAAAAGTATTATTTTCTTCTATTTGGAATTAAATTTTGAGATAGTTGTAATCATCGATTTTGATGGTAAACCTAATGAAATATTGTACCTAGCATATAATATTTTATTAGAAATAAATTCTTTTGGTTCCGTTATACTATCCGGATGTTTTCAAATTTGATATCTAAAATAGAGAAGGAATAATGTTTATGTGGTTTGTTTAAGAGTTAGTCCACCAAAAGTTTTGTATTTGGAATGACAGTGAGATAGAAAATCAACAAATCAATTGTGTGTATAACTTAAACATTAATGAAAAATAATCACACCATTGATCTTTGATTTGTTGCTAAACCAAAATGCCAACAATCTCAGTTTCAAGTCACAAATATATTTTTATATTTATCATTGTAGAAAAGGAATTCATTAAAGAGAGAGAAGTAAACTTGCACAACTAGTAAATATTTCCCTCTATAATTGTATGAGACTCAGTCTTCACAACTCTTCACAGAAAATGGGAGGTATGACACACTTTCATAACCTTGTTATTATCGGCAAGCCTTGGTTATTCCCTAAACCTACACTTGGGTGCTCGAGTCATGTTTGGTGGTAATTATGTAGTTGACGAGGTACACACTTGAAAATGGCTTATTCAGGCTGCAAAATGTTTTTAATAACTTAAATATTATCATTCCCTTGAGTCACTGTATCACCAAATTTTCTTTATGAACTTTCAGAGTGCTTAGAAATCATAATTTATTTCTTTGAACTTAGAATAAGAATACAAAGAGTTGTCCTGTGAAAACAATTTTTCTTTCAATCCTTGTATAGAAAATGCTTAATATGTCGAAGAGAAATTCGTTCAAAGCACAATGAAAAGTCTAAATTTTTTTTCTCACCACATGTTGCTAACGACTTGGAAAACTTCCAGGGAAGTATATGTCAAAGGCTAAAGACCAAGTTACCCTAAATATTTCTCTTTTTTTGTGATGCTCTGTTAAAGTGAAAGTGTCTACTATGAAACATGCTAATGAGGAAGCATATATTCAAATAAAAAAATCATACAAGTACCTTATATTAACCATAACTCAATTGAATGTAAAGAAGTTTCCTTTATAATATCATTCCTTAGATTGTATAATTTTATGCACCAGAATCTACAGTAGAACCCACTTTTTTGAAATGTCAAAAATAGTAGATTCTTTATTTTAAGAGTATTAACTATGTGATTTGTGATAGTAAAGCTAGGAATACATTCATTTCACAATTTTAGTTTTCTTGCATTAACTTTTTGATCAATTTTTTATAGGTAAAAGAGGAATTAGATAAAATTATATGCGAGACATATAACTTGTCAGGGTCGGTTTGAGACTATAGAAAACAAGATACCCAGGTCACTTCAAAATGAAAGTGAAAACACTAAAAGAGGAAGAAAAAAGAAAGGGTTGGGGAGTTATATACTGTAAATGAGTTTTAAATCCCCAATTTTATTGTGTAGAGAACCGTACAACATTGGACATGGGGTCTGCACATAGGTTAGCATGGTTGAATTTTAGGATTAATTTTCTTTTGTTTCCTTTCAAATTGTGCCTATTGTCTCATCCCCTATGACTTTCAAGTTTCAATAAACCAACAATGAGAAGGAGAGTCTCTAGAGAACATAAAACCAATACATTTTCCTAAGACAAGTTGCCATATAACAATTTTCCTACATACAGTGTACACATGAATGTTGTCAATGCAGGTTGTCTCATGTTGGTGTAAGTTGATCCTCCAATCAAACCCCTTGTTATTTTCCTTCATTAAAGTATGTAGTGGACAAGAAAGTTGGGATTCATTGATAGCGTAGGATATGTTGAAATTACCACCTTTACCTCCAATAACTTACCTTCCCTCTTGGAATTTTCATTAGCCAAACTTTTTAGCATAGCTTGATGTAGAGAATAAATATTTTCAATGGAAAGACTAATATTGGTCTCTTTAAAATAGTCTTGCAGTTTCTAATTTTCCATTTTTAATCTCTCCAATTAAATATTATTGCATAATATATTTTTCTACCACAAGGAGGCTAGGTTTTCTTTTTGGAATTTGCTTCAAGAAACACACCCCAAGATGAGCGACTTACCACATAACATGGACCTCCTTTGAATTACGTGTCAGGCCTGAGGCTTATCTATCTTGACAAATTTGGCTGGGATTTGTATCTAACATAATCCCCTTTTGGCATGCCACTAGGTTGGGGTGGACTACAAAAAGAATGAAACCATGGTGGATAACTTAATTCTCCATCAAAATCACCTATGAACCAAATCCTTGATGATGAGTTTAGATTAAAAATCATTAAAATTTGAGTAAGGGAAGGAAATTCTGCTTTTTCTATTGGATGCCATCCCTAGCTCCAAACAGAAGGCTATCATAATATTATTTTCTGAATCACAACTAATCCTGCCTCTCTCTTCTTTATTGAATTATCCTTTGTAGCCCTATCAAACATTGAAAGTGTCTAACACGTGAGGACATAGATCTATTGAAGATATTCATGAGATTGCTTCACATTAGCATCCCTTCAATAGTTGGGTTTTAATGCCAATGGTCATATTTAACAATTCATGCTTGGCATTAAAAAAATATTGTTATAAAATAGTGTTGGAATTTACCTATCAATGTTTTATTTTTATTTATAGATATTCTGATTTTCATATGGGAATCTTGTTTATTTCCTTAGTTTCATCTTCTTAACAAACAACACTTTCACACTTAAAAAAATAAAATTACATGTGTGGTTGCATGCATCTTTTTTCTAGAGATTTAAAGCTACTATGATTTGTTTTAATTATACTCGACCCAATTACGTGTACTAAATTCTCATCAAGAATAGTATAATCGTAGTGTTGTATGTGAAATTTATGGTCGATGATCACAATCTGTAAAACAATTCTCAATACAATTTTAAAGTGGTGATTTTGTTAGATTTTTATTGCAAATTTATCTTTCTATATGAATGGACCTTGATAATTTTTAGGAGAACTTTTCACATAGAATGTTAAAGTAATGAATTTGTCTAACTTTTGATACCTTTCTTGTATTTTTATTCTTTTATTTAACTTAGACTGTTATTCAAGATACATTGAACACTCGATTATAATTTTGGTGAGCACAATGGTTTGAATCTATACTCTTTGCCTCATCTTTGTCACTAGAAAATGTTAGAGCTCCTTGAGTAACGTTCAGTTGTCTGCCACTATGTTCTCTAAGCCTTCTTAGAAGCATGAGTCAACTTTAATCCAAACACATTAGAGCTGCATCTTTATCTGCATGTTGCTACAATTGTAGGGTCTGTTCAAGCCAAGTTTAGATTGCAACTCTTATGGAATACAATTTGTTAGAAGTGCAATGGTGAAAATTTGAAGACCATTTTAGAAAGTCCATTTTATTAGGTAAAGGGATACTTCAAAATGATCTGATAATCACCCTATGAGTGACATCAGTTGAACATTTATTAAACAAATGTATTACAGACTAATGTGTTGGTGTGTGTTTTGTGTTATTGGAGCAACAGATCAATCAGATTGTCAATACACAGACAACAGAGAAATACAGTAAGAAAACACAAAAACACAAGAAATTTTAATAAGGAGTTCACCCTATTCTCCAGGGCTACATCTCCAATCCAACTTTCATTGGTGGCCTTGTTTTATTATGCCTTTAAGTAGAGAATTACAATACAGGGACTTAATGTGAGTTCTCCTGAAGCAGTTTTTGCTTGGCAGGGTGGTCCTTAGATTTCCCAAGCCACTTGAGTACACAGACTTCTTCTTCCTACCATCTCTGTGACCTTCTGGTCTATAGTGGAGAGCCTAATATGGTGCTCAGCCTAGACAGATCCTCTATGGGATGGCTTGAATCTCTCAAGCCTCTGGTGCTCAACGCGGCCTCTGGTCAGCTCAGCCCTCTGTCCTTTTTTTGCTCTTGCTTCATTGTCTTCTTTCTCTATGTATTTCGTCATCCTCTCGGGGTTCTAGTCTCCCTGTCTTATTTCTTCATCTCTTGGACTATTTTCCAACTTGATTGTGTATTTTTTTTTGCTGTTCATGGCTTTGAAGCTAATCGAGCTCATGCCTATTTGGTTCCTCTTCTACCTCTGTCGCTTCACCTTCTGCAGCTGCGCTTGGAGTTCCTAGTTTGGCATCAACATGAATGCTCAAGATGTGGCCACATGTCCTCCTCTAAATAGCGCCAACCTGCTTCGTCGGTTCATTTCTCCAATTACGTCGTAGATGAAGTCTTTCCTCCACCATGGCAGTCAAACGGATTCCAAATCTTTACAAATTACAGTGTATTCCTTCGTCGATTCTGCTTCTTCCATGGGGCGCGATCTCAACTGTCCGATCTAGGTCCCCTAGATCCAACGTCATATGCATGTTCTGTGTGGTTGACTTGCTCAACCAATAATGCACGATCAATGATGGTTTTCTCTCACTTCTGCTTGCCACACATTAATCGATGAGTGGGATTGCTCCGCTTTCTCCAAAACCTCTTACCGTTTGTGGGCACCTCGATCAATACCGCCATTTTTCCAGAGCGCGGGTCTCGCATTTGTACGTTTAGTGTTTTTTCCTTTGCGCCCCCAATTCTCCAGCTCACCGTGCATCTGTGTGCTCGAGGCTCCTCCATTTTGGCCCTATTCACTCAGCGATGCACAAACAGTGCTAATCGTACATCGCTGGGTGAATAAGGCCAAAATGGAGGAGCCTCGAGCACACGGATGCATGGTGAGCTGGATAATTGCAGGTGAAAAGGAAAAAGTGCTAAACATACAATGGCGGGACCTGCACTCTGGAGAAAGCGTTTCCCATCAATCGAGGTGCCCACAAATGGTAAGAGGTTTTGGAGAAAGCGGAGCGATCCCACTCATCGATCAACGTGTGGCAAGCGGAGGTGAGAGAAAACCACCATTGATTCTGCATTATCAGTCGAGCAAGTCAATTGCATGGAACGTGCATATGACGTTGGATCTAGGAGACCTAGATCAGACGGTTGAGATCGCACCTGATGGAAGAAGAGGAATCAACGAAGGAATACGCTGTGATTTGTAAAGATTTGGAATCCATTTGACTACCACGGTGGAGGAAATACTTCATCCACGACGTAACTGGAGAAACGAATCAATGAAGCAAGTTGGTGCTATTTAGAGGAGGACATGTGGCCACTTCCTGAGCATTCATGATGACGCCGAACAAGGAACTCCAAGTGAAGCTACAGAAGGTGAAGTGAAAAAGGTAGAAGAGGAACTGAACAGGCATGAGTTCGAATAGCTTCAAAGCCATGAAAAAAAATAACACATTCAAATCGGAAAATAGTCCGAGAGACGAAGAAAGAAGACAGAGAGACCAGAATCCCGAGAGGAGGATGGAATACACAGAGAAAGAAGACAGTGAAGCAAGAGCAGAAAAAGGATAGAGGGCCGAGCTGACCAGAGGCCACGTCGAGCACTAGAGGCTCAAGAGATTCGAGCCATCCCATAGAGGATCTGTCTAGGCTGAGCATCATATTAGCTCTCCACTATAGACCAAAAGGTCACAAAGCTAGTAGGAAGAAGAAGTTTGTGTACTCAAGTGGCTTGGGAAATCCAAGGACCACCCTACCAAGCAAAACTTGCTTCAGGAAAAATCACATTGAGTCCCTGTATTGTAATTCTCTGCTTAAAGGCACAATAAAACAAGGCCACCACTGAAAGCTGGACTGGAGATGTAGCCCTGGAGAATAGGGTGAACTCCTTATTAAAATTTCTTATGTCTTCGTGTTTGCTTACTGTATTTCTCTACTATCTTTCCATTTTATTTTCTGTGTATTGGCAATTTGATCAATCCGTTCCCTCAATACCATAGAGCACACACTAGCACATGAGTCTGTAATACCTTTGTTTAATAAATCTTCAACTGATGTCACTCATAGGGTGATTATCAGATCAAGTGGTACTAGAGCTCTAGGTTGTAAGGTTAGACAAGCTTGTGTTGGTTTAGATATTGAATGCTCACTAGATCAAAGCTCAAATTAGGAGAAGGAGAATTGGTTGAAACTAATATTGAAATTGGGAGAGTCTATCCTCGGAAGACAATGTCAGAGGAAGGTTCTATGGGGCCAGACTCTCAATTTATGGAGAGCTTCTTAGCTATAAAGTCTGTGGTAGAAGAAATTTATAGGGACATTAGAAAGCATAAGGATGAAGACTCATCAGGTTTTAAACAAGATAAAGAAGAAGATGAGTCTCATTCCCATGACCACTCAAAAGGATAAGGGAAAGAGGAAATATTTCTCACACCTCCTAATAGCCCTGTGCATAATAAGAAAGCAGCTTTGATTAAGCTAGATGTTAAATTTGATTTGCCTATATATGATGGAGAGCTAAATGCTGAAAAGTTGGACAAATGGATTAGACAAATTTATGTGTATTGTAGACTGTAGAACATCAACTTAGACAAGAGCAAAATTCAGCTGGCAAACCTATGCCTAGGAGGCACTACCTTGGTTTGGTGGGAAGGTAGAACCCAAGTTGATATGGAAAAACATGGTAAGACTATTTCTATTTGGAGTGAATTTGTTGCTGCAATCAAAAAGTAGTTCTATCCATTGGCCTACATGCAACAAGCCATGATGAGTTGGCAAACTCTTTGGCAATTGAAAGGGAAAAGTGTGCAAGGGTATACTCAAGAGTTAAGAAAGAGATAATTGATGTTGGGTATCTCATTAGACTAACTAGAGACACTTTTGAAGTACATTGGTGGTCTACACAGCTACATGAAGCATACCATCCTCATGTTTAATCCCACTAGTATAGATGAGGTATCTGTACAAGCTACTCATCTAGAGCTAGAGGGAAGAATGGAAATCTAGAAGTTGGGGGAACCATCCCAACCCACTGCAAGCAAGAGCAAGGAGAAAAGAAAGCAGAAGTGGAAAGCAAGGAAGGATAACACTGCACAGAAAAGCAAAGCTTCATGCACTCACTGTAAAAAAGAGGGACATGATGATGAGCACTGTTGGATTTTTCATCCAGAGCTGAGACCTAAGAAGTCTGAGGGCAAGAAGAAGAAGACTACTACAACTATTCAGAAAGATTTGGTGTTAGACTTGGGAGATGAAGCAATCATTGTAGCCATAGGTATAAAAGGTAAGAATTTTGAAGCATCTACTAGTAATTCTACTTAAACCATTATTGATGAAGAACATGAGAGAAAAAGACATGAGCTTTTTCATATTCAAGTTATTTCCAAACATCAAAAGGTTGATACTTTGTTTAACAGTGGCTCACAACTAAATTTGATTTCCAAAGCAATTGTAAAGAAATTGGGATTAGCAACTACACCTCACAAGAAACCATACCCATTAGGATGGTTGAATGATAAAGCACAACTACAAGTGACTAGACAGTGCAAACTCAAGTTTTCTTTCGGGTCAACATTTGTAGATGAGGTTGA
>APFE031520710.1:0-28331 GCA_000404065.3 Pinus taeda
AATGGGCTCATTTAGAAACGTCGGCGCAAGGACCATCTAGGTGATGAATTGGGCTCGGATCCAGGTTCACTGCAGTCGAAATTCGGCCAGCATGTAGAGATGGCAATAAATGGCCCATTAGGCCGAGAGATGGATACAGTCGATATCAAAATGGCGCCTCCTGTTCCCATTGTTCGTCCCCCGATCCGTAGCTATTGTCCACTGCAGGCAAAGCTGGCAGGTAGCATAATAACTATAGGAAAACGTTGTTGGCACCTTAGTTGCATCGATTTGGGAAATGGCCACCATTTCTCCCACTCCATGCTTTTCCCTGTAAATCCTGCTCAGAAGCCCTGTTTCTGCAATCAATCCCCCTCCCCAACTGAATATCTCGCTGATTTGCTCTTAGTCCTCACCAGGATGGTAAGGCATCGCATGAGGAGTCGATATGGAGGTTCTCGGGGAGGCAGAGCGAGACCTCATACTACGTAGAGCTCGGCTCCCCCTTCCCCTCCTTAGGACCAAGAAGATGAGTCTCAGCCCAGACCTCAGCGCAGACACTATTCCTACGCGCGCAGCAGGTGGGGGCATGGGATGGAGTCAAGGGATCCACCCAAATATTTTGGGCTCCATTCTGTTATTTCCCAGTAGAGTCCTGGCTCTGCCTCTCACGCTACCCATTTCAGGTTTCATAGCCGTCTAAATAAACCTACTATCACTGCCAAGGTGACTGTCGTCTTCACTGAAGAAGAAATGTTGGATAGTGATCAAGTGACAAGCTCTGAGGAGCATTCTCAGGAGATGAGAGCCTAAGATATGAGAGAGAGTCAGGAGAAAAATTCAAAGGATGTTAGCCAGGGAATCAGGCATAGCAAAATGCATGGTGACGGTGAGCATGCAGACGACTTTCAACGGGCGGGTGGCAGCTCTGCAGGCGTGGCTTTAATGGTGGGGTGTGCTGGTAGCTCAAGAGGCACCCAGCAGATGGAGGGGCCTACAGGCAATGCTGAGAAGAGCGATGTGGAGAAAAAGGAAGATGATTGGGAACAATATGCGTGTCCCGTGGTCAAGGAAACTCCGGAGGAGGAGAAAAACAACTGATGCCCTCTGGAAAATGCAGCCATCCATGAACCAAATCAGCCTCAGGCAGATCACGGGTTGGTCCAGTCGCTTGATATTTTTGGATATGTTTAGTAGTTCAGTAGTTTTGTTGGTTTGCTGTCATGTCCAGTGTTGCTGAGTTGCACCTTTTTTCTGTGTCACAGGTCACATTATGGTCTCTGTTGATGTTAGTTCAGGGTTATATGGTAACTGTTTTGCAATCTCATGCTGGTTTCCCCAATCTGGGGCAGTATCAATTGTTTCGATGAAAACTAGAAACAAAGTTCGAGGCGGGGCCTCGATGTAATTATATTTTTTCCTTTTTAATAGAATTAGTCTGTCTTAGAAAAAAAATAATACTATTTATATTATATATAAATTTCACACACACACACACACGATGTGATCTCTCTTGAATCTTGATAGGTCCGGAGCTAATATGGATTTATAATTGTTCTTAATAATGCTATTTATATTATATATAAATTTCACACACACAAAGAAAAAGAATGAGAGAAAAAAGAAAAAGAGCACTAAGTTATAAAAAAAGTTTATCGTAATATATATTATCAATTAAGTTCAATTTATATTAAGTATGTAATGTTTTACTCAACTCAAACATGGGTTTGGAAAAATGCCACAACAATTCAAACATGAATTTATAGTAAAATTCACAAGGAATCGAACATGAATTTATAATAAATTGACAATCGGGGGACTTTTTAAAATGGTGCAGGTCATAATATTTTTGGAAATTAGTTTACAACAAAGTCCATAACAATTCAAACACGAGTTTACAAAAAATTGACAATGGAGAGGGACCTTCTAGGCCATAATAATTTAAAAATGAGTTTAGAATAATTTCACAATGGGGATGAACTTTTCAAAATGGTGCATTATCATTTTTATTATGTTAATTTTTGTAATAAAATTTTCGGATAAATCACATCAACAATATTTGATGGTTGACATTTCGAACCTTGGTCTTGAGGATGAACCTATCAATTTTATGAATACTATGCTTTATTTCCCATAATTTTTTTCAAGGGAAATCATCTCTTACAACGAGGGTTAATACAACAATATTCATGGGCACATAGCCATTACATTAACATTACAATAATATTTCTCATTGTCATGTCACTTATAGGGAACTGAACCTGGGTGGGGGAGATAACAATCATTCTACCCAATCCCTTGAGGTAATTCCAATTGACTAAGAAAAGTGCCCCATATGTTTTAAAAAATGTTCTTTTAATTTGATTAATAAATAAATAATGATATTATTTACCTCATAAGTGAATTTCAATTGGTGATCACCGTGTTATGAAGTATTATGCAAACCATGAGATTCAAGGTTCAAATCCCCCATGGGTCAAGCCAACAAAAATAAACAAATATATAATGATATTATTTAAAGAATAAGTGGTGGAATTAAAACACAAAGTATGTGTATGATGTATATTTATAAGATAGGCTGTTAAATGGATTTAACTATGATGTCTGGGAGGATTTTTTTAATCCTCTTTGCGTAAATTCAATTATTGAGTTGTTATTGAGTATATTATTGTAATGACTTTGACTATTATTAAGTTTTCAATGAGTATATTATTAATATATTATTGTAATGACTTCAAGACTTATACCCGAAAGATCCTAAATTTTAAGTAATTATAGGTCTAACCTAGACTTTTTTTAAAGTAATTTTAAGTAAAAAATAGTTTAGTTTGGATAGTTGAAAATTTTGTAAGTGTTATGTTGAATTCTCAATGAGTATATTGTTTTATTAGACTTTAAGTTGTGAAACATTTAGTTTATCTTAATTGCCTTCTTCCAAATAAAAGAGTATGACATAAATTTTAACTTTTTGCAAAATATATATTTAAAAAAATTCTTAAAATTTGGTTAATATACACTATATACACTTGCATAGATTCATCTTAACTCCAAATCTAGTAATCCCCAAGAAGGATCAAATCTCTTAATATGTAAACCTTTTTTAAGGGCAACACTTGATAAAATATTTGCACCTAGAAAAATGTGATCCCTCTCAAAGCTTGATAAATCAGGAATTAAGATGAATTTATAATGATTTTTTAATAATACTTTTCTATTATATATAAAATTTCACATTTATAGAGAAGTATCTATTATATATAAAGTTCACATCTATATAGAAATTTCTTATGTTAGTATATATATATATATATATAAATATATAATATATATTATATATATATATATATATATATATATAATATATATTATTTATATATAGAGAGAGAGAGAAGAGAGAGAGAGAGCACTAGTTTACAAAGAAGTTTATGGTAAGTATTGAGTTTTTATATGTCTTTCAATTAAATTAAATATGAAGTTATGAATATTCATGGTTAATCATCATCTTGTAATTGTTTGGTAATATATATATATATATATTATATTATATTGCACCGAGAGACACTCTCCAGCTTAGTATGGAAGAGATGTCATAATATCTTGTTACATTATGAAATCTAAACATTTTGACTCGGTCAAATTACATAAAAATAAAGAGAGAGCGAGAAGATGAGAGAAAGAACACTAGCTTACAAAAGGTGTTTAATGTAAGTATTGAGTTTTTATATGTTTATCATTTAAATTTAAATATAGAGTTATGAAATATCCTGGTTAATAATCATCTTTGTAATTTGTATGGTCATATATATATATATATACCCTAAAAATAGCTCATGATACATCATTAAGAATTTACGCGGGGAGGATCGTTGAGGGGATGAGCAGGGTAAGCAGGAGGGCCCGGGGGAGGATCGTTGAGGGGATGAGCAGAAGAGGCAACAGGGGGAAGGAGCGTGCGCAGTAGGGAGTGCAGGGGTGAACAGCAGGTCCTGGGGGAGGTGAGTGAGGGGTCGAGTAGAGGAGGCACGCAGGGGGGTGGAGCGTGCGCAGGAGGGTTAAGCAATGTGAGCAGGAGGGCAGAAGCGGAAGGGGCGTGCAGGAGCGTGTATAGGAGGGCGTGCAAGGGAGTGCAGAAGGGCGAGCAGTCGCGGTAGGGCAAGCAGAAGCGGCAAGTGGGGGAAAGCTAAGGGGCGTGCAGGTGCGAGTATAGGAGGGCAGGTAGGCGGCAGGGGCGTTCAGGTGAGCCGAAGTCTTCTGGTCTTCAGTTTTTTCTAAACAAGGGCGAGGTGGCTCCCCTTGCCGCCTCTGCCCCCGACGACAGCTTTGCTCCAAGGGGTCATTTCCTTCTCGGCGGTAGGTTGGTCTGTCTCTGACCATGGCATATCCTTTGAAGCGTTGAGGGAATAATGGTGCCTTAGCCCTGTTTCGTGTCGCTTCTATGGATGTTCCTGTGGGTCTTTTCTACAGGCTGATGCGGTTGTTTGTGGCAGCGTTCTTCCTCTGTTCCTCACCTGAATCGGGTGGAGAGTTTGAGGGGGTGGGGAAAGAGTGGCTTCTTTTGCTGCTCTCTTCCTCTTTTCGTGCCTCTCCCTCCTTTTTGGGCGGATAGATCCTGCTTCTCTTTTTTTAGATGACTGCCTGCGTGGTTTCTTAGTGCCTCTTCTGCACCTTATGATTGGTTTGCCTTGTCTGGGGGGCAATATTGGCCTTTCGGGGCTTTATTTGGGATATGTTATTAGCAGATTTGTGGGTGGTTTGGTCCACGTTTATTGGTGCCTCTTCTGCACCTTTATGTTGGTTTGCCTTGTCTGGGGGGCAATATTGGCTTTTCGGGGCTTATTTGGGATCTGTCTTAACAGATTTGTCTGTGGCAAAAAAAAAAAAAAAACTTGATTGAGATTTGATCCCTCTTGACTTTTGATAGATCGAGAGTCCAAAGGGACTTAGGTTGGTTTATTTAAATTTCTTTTAATGTGATATGCATATTATGACTTTTTTATGTGGAAAAATATTTTTATTAATAAACACAAAATTACAATATAACAAATTGAAATGAATCAACTTATTATTTTTATTATTACTTTTGTTATTTTTTCTTAATTATGCCAACATGATGTTTTATTATCATTATTTTTTGATCTAACGTTTCACTACATCTCATTTGACGTGTGACTACAACATCTTCCCAATACTAGGCTTATATATATATATATATAATTAGATTAATGAGATTTAGAAAAGGTAAGTATATTGATAATAGAATTTATAATTGTTAGAAGGGAAGGATGGAGAGTCTGCAGTTAATATTTCGCTAAGTGTTTGGGTGAGGTACAGGGTACTGCAATTGTCAACCAGACAATGCAATTACCCATTGATCTGGTTTAGCTATACCCTGATTTTTATCTTGGCCGCTCGCTCACAACCATGTGCGGTTCCTGTTATCAGTTTCTCCTGTCAACCTGTCAGGGTTTTGGTATTACCTGGTGTTTGTTTTAAACTTCTGCTCTTCCCCTGAACAACTGTTACTGCTCCTCGTCATTATCACAGGGTGTCCATTACCGTTTTGGGACTTCTGGCCAGCATATTTGAGGCTTCCTCCATTTCTAGGTGCAACTGTCAACATGGATGACCTCGAAGCCGTCGATTACTCGGATGAACCATTGAAGGCTAACTCCATCTAGTAGGCCACGTACTCTGCATCTATTGGTATGTTCAGTTCAGGCTCCTCTGGCAATTTTGAAACATTTCCCTTTGCTGGACCATCACAATATCATGCTGTTGTTCTTTTGGATGAGCCTCCTACTTGGTCGTCTCTTTCTACGTCTCCGTCTTCCCCAGCTACCCTTGGTTTCATTTCAAACTGTATTAACCCTAACCCCAAGTTGGAGCCTCCCATTTCTAGTGCTGACCCGACAGGCTGACCCACAAGCTGTTGCCTCTGGCTTTGAATGCCCGTATGCCTTCCATACCCCCCCAATCACCTCTGCTCCGCTTTCAGGCAATTTCACCTCCGTTCCTCCGCTATATGGATCCATTCCTTTTGCTCCTCAAAACCCTAACCCTACCTCGACTAACCCTAATCCTATCCCTGACTCCTCGAACCCTAACTTGGACAAGGTTTCGGTTTTGGCTCACCATACGGTGTCCAAATCCCACAAGAAATTTAAGTGCCACAAGTCCAAGGCGGACGATATCATCCTCAGCTTGGAAGAAGACATTCAGTGGGGGGATACTATGGATTTTTCTAACAGGGTTTTGGTTGGTTGCATTAGAGGAAGGAATTACACGGCTCCTCGATTGAAGACCTGGGCATCTGAGGTTTGGGGACACCATCTGGTGGACATCCCCTTCGTTCAGACCTTTGTGAGGGGATGGTTTTCTCTGAGATTTGCTCAAGCAGACCATACCAATTGGGTTTTGTCTTCCTATTGGCATTTTGAACATGCCCCTGTTCTTTTGAAACATTGGACGCCTCTCTTCGACCCGGAGACCGAGCAAATAGGCGTTGGACTGGTTTGGATTCGGCTCTCGGGACTACCGCTGCAATATTGGTCTGAGGATATTTTCAGGCGGATTGGTAACTCTATTGGCACTTATATGGAGTTTGACAAATCTTACTAGACCATTGGTATGATGGCATCTGCCAGAATTTTGATCAATCTAGACACCATGGGAGGATTGCAAGAGCACATCACTGTTCAGTGGAGGAATACATCCCGTAAACAACTGATTGACTATGAGGGCATACCATATCACTGCAGGAGATGCCACAACGTTGGCCATTTATTTAAAGATTTCCCTCTCAACCGCAAGAATAAGATATTAGCACATGATATGGATCCGGCAACACCCAAGGACATTCCAAGACAACTTGATATGGAAGATGAATTTGAGAAGAACAACAAGTCTACCGAGGACACTCAAGGGGCTACTACTGATTCAGGCATAGAAAAGAGGGCCGAAGCTACTAATCCTCCATCCCCTCCTCCACCGACGAGATCTAGTCCGGCCAAGGGGGACATCACTCCACTGGGTATGTCATCACCATCTTGCTCACTCTTTACTCCTTCATCTGGTATTTCTGTTTCATATGCATCCCATATTAGATATAATGCATCCATTCCCATTGTCATTCCGACATACTCTTGTAACACTTCCTCCTTGGAGCATCTGTCTTTGGGTCCTCTTGGACGAGCTCTTTTCTCCTCCCTTCATTGCTCCCTCCCCCTTCCGCCACCTATTATCACTCCCTGTCATCCATCTATTTCATCATCCTCCCTTCCCCCTCCAACTCTCCCTTCACCTATTGTATCTCCTAGATACTCCCTATGGTCCAAATCCAGGGACAGAGGCTGTGATGCGATTGGACTAGATTTGGATGCTACCCCTGCTTCACATAAGCCTACCAGTGGGCGCCCCTCTCACCTCTCTAGATCCAGGCATACGAAATAAGAAGAGGTTGCCCATGGGCGAAAACAAACTATTGATCGAGTCCTTAGAGCAAGGAATGGCCCTCTCCCAGCCCCTCCATGAATATCATTTCATTTAATTGTCGAGGGATAGCTAGCCCTCATAAAAAACTAGCGCTCAGGAGACTTCTTTCATCGATACTGGTTGATATCATTTTTCTACAAGAAACCCTATGTTCGGCTGAGGTCCTTATCACCCTCCTGAATTCTTAGATTCCGAATTGGACTTTTCATGCATTGGATGCAACTGGGAGATCTGGGGGCATCACTATTGGTCTCAACAATAAGACTATTGAACTCAGAAATATATGGGGAGGTATGGGATATATCGGTGCGATATATATTCCTTCTCAATGGAGACTGATCTTAGAATTATGAATGTGTGTGGCCCTTGTATGGATCAGGCTAACTTCTGGAGAAGTTTTTTAGGCTCTTATAATCTTCAGGCTAATAACATCATCCTCGGGGGCGACTTAAATTTCTCCTTAGGATTTAGAGAATCCTGGGGACACCTCGCTCAAGTTGATGGATTAACTTATACAATCACCAATTTATTGGAGGATCACCATTAGGTAGACATTCCATCTGCCAAGATTCGGCATACATTGACAAATAATCGAAGTGGAGAACAAAGTTTGGCAAGAAGATTGGATTGTTATCTCATTAAGGAAGCTTTGTTAAACACCCATCCTCGCATCAGGAAATGGGTGGGAACAGGGGGTATATCTGACCACCGCCCTATTTTTATGGAGCTGGAAGACATCAATCAAAGGATAAAAGCCCCATTTAAATTCAATTCTTCTTGGCTCCAAGACCCAACATACATACAGCTGGTAACTGATTTTTGGCAGTCTCATCCCATTAGGGAAGACGAGGACTACACTGATGGTTTTTTCGTAAACTGAAGGCACTGAAAGGGATCTCGAGAACATGGGCACATCAGAAATGGAAGAATGATGACAACACACTGCATAAAGCGGAGCTGGCCATTGCCACACATGAAGACTCCTTGGATGACACATTCATAACACAAGAACAAAAAGAACACTACTATTCCCTTATCAAAAAGTAGACTCAAATATTAAAGAACAAAGAAGAGAGTGGAGGTTAAGAAGCAAGGCAATTAGGCTCACAGAAGGAGATGACAACACCAAATTCTACCACAAATTTGCCAATGGCAAGAGAGAAATCAATACCATATGGGAGCTTCAAAATGAATAGGGACGTACTATCACATCTTACAGGGATCTAGCTAGTCTTGCCACCTCTCACTTTAAAAATATATAAAAGGCTCCAAGGGCAGCAAATATAATGGAAGTCATGCAAACAGCGGAACACTTTCAAAGATTCGTGGATCAAGAGGATGCTGAGGACCTTATGAAGGAAGTGTCGAAGGAAGAACTAGAGGCCACTATCAAATGGTTCAAGAAAGACAAGAGCCCGAGACCAGATGGATGGTCTATTGAATTTTATATTGCCTTCTTCGAAATCCTAGGGGATGATTTGCTTAAAGTCATGGAGGAATGCAGAAGGAGAGGTAGATTATCTTCAGCCATTAAATCCACCTTTATAGCCCTCATCTCGAAATCTGACCATCCATCCTCTTTCAATGAATTCAGGCCCATATCCCTATGCAACTGCCTTTACAAGCCAAGATCATTGCTAATCGCCTGAAACCTATTCTATCTAACCATATTTCCTCAGAACAATTTGCTTTCCTACAGCACCATCAGATACATGAGGCCATTGCCATGGCCCAAGAACTTCTCCACTCGGTACAATGATGAAATTGAAAGACATGATATTGAAAGTGGACTTATCCAAGGATTTTGACAGAACATATTGGCTCTACATCATATCACTCTTGACTCATCTTGGTTTTCCTTATTCATTTATTAAATGGATAATGTGCTGCATAACGGATGTTACTTACAATGTCCTTTTAAATGGGGCAGCTACCCCATTTTTCATATCAGAGAGAGGACCCCGATAGTGAGGCCCACTCTCTCCTCTTCTTTTCCTACTCATCATGCAGGGGTCAAATTGCTGGTATCAAGATCATAGAGAACTACATTCTTACTCATCTTTTATTCGTTGATGACATCCTCATTTTTTTAAATGGTAGTATTGGGGATACTACGGCCCTACAAAATGTTTTTAACCTCTTTCAGCAGGAAACTGGGATGATTATTAATGTTAGCAAGTCTACATTATCGGTCTTCGGCTACTCCCAACATGAGATCATGTTTTCAACACAATGTTTTCCCTTCACCATCCAGAAGATAGAGGAGGGATTGAAATACCTTGGATATAGGCTCAAGCCTCATGGATACAAGATCACAGACTGGACCTGGCTTATAGCTAAGGTGGATAAATGCCTAAATGTCTGGTATCATAGATATCTCTGTCGTGCAGGAAGACTAATTCTTATTAAGGCTGTGTTGGAAGCAACTCCTGTTTATTGGATGACTCTTGCTTGGCTCCCTAGAGGTATCTTGAATAGAATACAAAACATATGCTGTAGGTTTCTTTGGAAAGGTAACCAACCTGGCAGATTATTTGCATGGGTCAAATGGGATTCGATCGCCAAGCCCAAGAAATGGGGTAAAATGGGGAATAAAAACACTGAACTTATTCTCCAATACACTGGCTGCTAAGCTTTGCTGGCAACTTATCTCTACAAATAGTCTCTGGACCCAAGTAGCATATTCAAATACGTCTGCCCTGTGGACATTATGGACTGGTTTGGACAACAACACAAGGTCAACAACAACATATCGAATATTTGGAAAGCAGTAATAAACTCTATTCCTCTCATCCGAGAAGGCTTAACATGGAGAATTAAGGAGGGTGATGCAGTCCGCATAGGGACAGATCCATGGACTGGCTGTGGCAATGCACATAGACTGTCTGCGGCTTTGATACATCACCTTCACAACATGGATATCACTCACATCAGACATATTGCGGAGAACGACAACTCATCTATATTTCAACATGCATGGAAATTAGCCCAAGCTTTGGATCTACTTGATCGATGGCAGCAGGAATGGTATGAATACACGGAGGCCCTTACTCAGGCACATATTCGCATTACAGAAGGTTCAGATGAAATGGTTTGGGCATTTGCTAAGAACAACACTTACTCTCCAAAGGATGGATATATAAAGCTGATGGAGCCTTATAAACCTCAGCATATCAACCCTACTTGGAAAGCACTCTGGAAACTTAAAGCTGCTCCGCGTGCCCGTCTACTAATGTGGAATATACTTTTTGACAAGATACCTACTAGCCTCAATTTGATGAAGATAAGTTTTCATGGTATGTTCTGGTGTCATCTCTGTCGAAGAGACGAGGAGAGTATTGAACACCTTTTCCTTAATTGCCCCATCATCAAGGAACAATGGAATATCATTACTGCTCTCTATCCTTCTCTAAAAAATTGGCAAGCAAGAATATCATGTATGCCTATCTATGGTGTGAAAACCATAATGGCAAGGCCAGGAACATGCCTTTACTTATGTGCTAGTCATTTTGGATTGCTAGGAATCACTCTATATTTAATTTGAAGAACCCGCACTGGCTTGCTATTATGATCAGAGTCGTTGCGGACTTTGACCTCCTCCCCGAGGAGGACTCTCTACCCCCTCTTAGAATCATCAACCCTGAAGTCATTGACAAGACCATCCAATGGGTATACTTTGATGGATTCGCATAGGAGGTAGGATGTGGTGGCGAAGCCATACTATACATGAATGAATCACATTGCTTCAAAATACAAATGAGACTAGGGAGGGGAACTAACAATTACGCTGAATTATGCACTGCAAAACATCTCATACACTTTGCATTGGAAAAACATTGCAGACATCTACAACGTTTTAGGGATTCCAAAGTTGTTTGTAATTGGTTAAATAAAGCATCACATTGCAATGCATTTTCATTAAGGCATATATTGGATGAGGCCCACAGATTGATTTCTACATTTGACTCATTTATCAGTCATCACATTTACAGGGAGCGCAACTCAGGGGCAGATTTCCCATCTAAAGAGGCAGTGCTTAGACAGAAAGATGATTGGTTAATTCAGGAAGAGATCGATGGGACATACTATCAACATTATCATAGACCTTTCATCGATCTCCAAGATCATGGGCTATAGGCCCATATTTTTTGCATGAACACTTGTATATATTATGCTATTATATTTTTATAGCACTTGAACTACTGTTTGAGACATTTAGTCACCAATTTTGATATTTATTTCTCTCTCTGAGAAGAGACGGAAATAATTTTGATACAGCTTCTCTTGTAGAGAACAGGCACTGGAATCAGATGAATTGATACCAAATGCTCCCTGCATGGAGAATACATATTTGGATCTTTTTTGTTCTTTTGAACTTGATAGGGAACATGCCTCCACATGCATATGCTTAAGCATCTACAAAATGTAATTTCTTACATATTAATAGAAATTACAACTTATGCTTAAGCATCTACAAAATGTAATTTCTTACATATTAATAGAAATTACAACTTTTTTCCAAGGGGAAAAAAATAAAAATTTATAATTGTTCATAAGAAACAAAAGATTCTAAGAGATAACAAGGGGAATAACTACACAACAACTAGTTCTTATCTTTAGATTATAATTTACAAAATTTTAAGAATTGATGGAAAATATAAAAATAGAAAAGTAAAATTATGTGAACAATACATTACACATGTGGACATGACATAATATTGTGTGTTATTTGCAAACATATCAGTAGACACCCCAAAATATATGGTTCAAAAACACAAAATATTAAAACATAATTTTTAAAATGACTAGACCCATAAAACTTTAATAAGTCAATATCATGATCACTATGTAATATAATAGTAAAAAAATGTTTTAAGTACAAATGTTTGGCCTTCCACTATAGAATCAAACCGTCGATAATACAATATGGCTATTTTTAAAAAAATATGCAAAGTCCAATATTTGCCTAAGATCACAAAATTTTTACATTGTCTTGGCTTATGAGCCATAAGAACTATCAAAATATCTAAACAAAAGTAAATCACCATGACACGTTGAGAGATACTAAAAAAAACATATAGCCTCATTCAAAAACTAAGAGGAGGTGGAAACATCCATGTTAATGGGCACTGGGTCACTCAGACTATCTGGAGGATCAGGGCCTTTACCACACAAAATGACCACTTTTTTTCCCATAGGAAAAATCATAATTTCATTAATGAAGAGAAAGTACATTTTGTAGATGCATATGCATATTCAGAACATATCTATGACATGATTGTCATCATCAAAAAACCATTGTTCAAGAAAGTTGTTACCCTGATCCAGGAGGGAGGTAACAATCCAAAATATACTGAGAGATAATCACATAATATATAAAACCTGATCTGTCCAAATGGCGATATATATATACATAATAAAAAACCATATGACCTGTATATTTATGTATTAATGTCGATAAAAGGCCGATGGTAATACTGATAGTGTGCTCCATTGAGCAGTTCCCAGATCATCCAGATGCCCGGCCCTCAAAGCACAGCTTCTTTGGAAAGACCGTCAGCTGCTGCGTTCTGCTCCCTGTAAATGTGTTTGCAAGTAAATGAGTCAAAATATGACATCAGTCTAAGAGTATCATCTAGAATATGACTCAATGGGTAATTGGAGCATCTAGCATTCCTATTCAACCAGTCACAAACAATTTTGGACTCCCCAATAATTGTAAGTCTTTGCAATTTTTCTCCAATGCAAAATGTATAAGGTATTTTGCTATTGATAATTTTGCAAAATTATTTGTGCCTCTTCTGAAGCCCATGAGCATGCTGAAAGAATGTTGAGGAGAGATATGTAGAATGGTCCACCCCCACAACCATTCTCTTGCACATCGCCATCGAAGTATACCCATGGCATGCTGTGGTCAATGTGTTCGAGGATGATATTTCTGAGCCTCTGGGGAGGAGGGTCTTCCGGGATAAGAGCATAATCAGCTAGCACCTTAGCTGCAATGTTAGGCCAGTGAGGAGATAAGTTCTGGAAAATAAGGTTACTGCGGGCAATCCAAATGGCGCAACATATCAGAACGGGAAGGTTACACTGCTTGGGGGAGGTAACAGTGGTAAACCACTTATTCCAAGCCTCAACGACATATACAACAATCCAGTTGTAGGGGGGGAGACATCAGGAATGACCAATTCCCACAACCTATGGGCTTCTGCGCAATCAAGGAATAGGTGATTTACAGTTTCCTTATCGCATTTACAAACGTAGCACCAATGTGGCACGAATTGTGCGCGCTTGAGAAGATTATCTCTAGTAGGGATCTTATTTTTCAGGATACACCACATAAGCAACCTGGTTCTGGGGGGAGCCTTCAACTTCCAGAGATGTTTCCACCATGCTTCTATGATCTGTGGCTTCCTTGCCTTAGACAACACCAAATATTCATCTTTTGGAGAAAATCTTCCAGATTTTGAGAGAGCCCAAATAATCTCATCATCTCCATCAGATATGCGAATATAAGCTTCATATAGTGCCTGAGTGTAATCCTCCCAGAGTTGGTGCCATTGTGGGGGTATGTTTAATTGATGAGCTGATTTCCAGGCTTGTTGTAGGAATCTAGAGTTTTCTCCAACAACTATATGAGCTATGTGAGTAACATTTTGTTCCTGTAGATACTGAAGGAGGTCCACAGGTAGTCTGTGTGTGTTCTTGCACCTGATCCTGATCCACGGGTCAATTCCTACCTGAACCCTTTGTCCTGAGTGGATTCTCTAGGTGAGTCCTGCCCTGATAGGATCTAGTGCCTTGATAACTACCTTCCATATAGTCGAAATCCAAGATGTGCTTCTAATAGGTCTCCTGATCCAAACCAGGATTTGTAGAGGGGTGATGTATTTCAATTTAGTCACTCTTGACCAAAGGCTGTTAGCTGTGGTCAGACGCCACCCGAGCTTTGTAGCTAGAGAAGTGGAGAAATCATCAATTTTTTCAGTCCCCATCCTCCCCACTTTTTAGGCAAAATGAGAGCATCCCATTTGACCCAAGCAAATATCTTTCCCAGTTGGCTTCCCTTCCATAAAAATCTGCAGCAAAGGGCTTGAATCCTAGTAAGGATCCCTCTAGGGATCCAAGCCAGGGACATCCAGTAAACAGGTGTGGCTTCCAATACACTCTTCATGAGAGTGAGACGACCGACACAAGAAAGGTATTTGAGATACTCGATGTTAAGTCTTTTCTCCATCTTAGCTATTAGCCAAGTCCAGTTTGCAATCTTGTAGCCCAAGGGCTTTAGCTTATACCCCAGATATTTCAAGCCTTCTACTAGACCCAACTGTGTGAATTGGAAGCGATGAAGTGCAAATTGTATTTCATGCTGAGTGCATGCTATCGCTGTCAGCGTTGAATTATTTTCATTTAACAACATACCTGTAGCCGACATAAATAAAGAAAAAATGGTTCTGATATTGGTCAGATCACCAATGCTTCCATTCAAGAAGATCAATACATTATCCACAAAAAGTAGATGTGTGAGCATGCAATTGTCAATTATGTTGATACCTTGTAGCTTGCCTCATCTGCGCTCATCCTTTGTAATCCCACTGAGCCCCTCCATGACAAGGAGGAATAGTAATGGTGAAAGTGGATAACCCTGCCTTAGTCCTCTTTCCGAAAGAAAGAAGGGGGATTCACTTCCATTGACCAGGACGTTGAAAGGAATGTTAGTGATACAACTCATTATCCATTTGATGTAAGTTAAGGGAAACCCCAGATGGGTTAAAAGCATTCTAATGTATAACCAATTTACTGTGTCAAAGGCTTTAGATAAATCTACTTTCAGAATCATACCTTTTCATTTCTTGGTATGTAGAGTGTGCAACACTTCCTAAGCAATACTAACAGCCTCATAGATCTATCTGTCTTGTAGGAAGGCAAATTTTTCTGAGGAGATGTGTTTTGAAAGAATGGGTTGCATCTGATTTTCTATGATTTTAGCAATAATCTTGTATATGCAGTTGCATAGATAGATAGGGCGATACTCATCAAAGGAGGAGGGATTATCAACTATAGGGATAAGTGCAATAAAAGTAGAGGTGATGGACGCCTCAATACAACCACTTATTCTGGAGTCCTCAATAGCATCTAGCAGATTTGTACCAATAATATCAAAGAAAGACAAGAAAAACTCAATGGTCCAACCATCCGGCCCAGGACTTTTGTCTTTTTTGAACCATTTGAATGTGGCCTCCAATTCTTCTAGGGTAACTTCACTTATTAGTTCTCTTTCCTCTTCTTGCTCCACAAAACGTGGGAATAGCTGAGCAACTCTAATGATATCCACCAGATTTGCTTCCCGAGGGGCACTGTACGCTCTTTTAAAATGAGAGGTAGCTAGAGAGGCTAATCGCGAAAATGTGTTTGTAGCTTGTCCTTCTTCATTCTGTAGCTGCCAAATAGTGTTAATCACCTTTCTACCATTGGAGAACTTATGATAGAATTTTGTGTTAGCGTCCCCTTCCTGCATCCAAGTCACCCTGCTTCTTAGCCTCCAGACTTCTTCACGGTCTTTAAGGATTTTCCCTCTTGCAGAGTAAAGGGATGTAATCCTCTCCTTATGTTCATCTGTATTGTACAATCCACCCTGATCATTTTCAAATTCAGACAACTCGGATTCAATTTGTCTCAGAGAGAGATCAACCTAAGTCCTCTTATTATGTGCCCATTGCTTGGACATTTTCTTCAACATTTTGAGGTTTTGTATTAAGCCATTAGTGAAGTTTCCCCCGGCCCCAGGTGGATTTGCTTTCCAGTAGTCTGTAACCATGCTAACATAAGAGGCTTCCTTGAGCCAAGATGAACAAAATTTATATGGCCCTTTGGGTTTTGCTTTGCCTCCATCAATTTACATGTATATAGGGAGGTGGCTAGAGATCCCCCAGTTCCGACCCATTGTCTAATGCAAAACCCCAAGTCAAGAATATTCTCTTTAACTAAGAAACGATCCAGTCTGCGAGCTAGACCATTTTCCCTAGTTCGATTATTTCTTCAGGTGGCATGAATCTTGGCTGAGGGGATGTCTATCAGCTGGTGATGATCCAGGATGGCAGAGAAGTAGTCCAAGTGTGAATCTCTCTGTGCATGATGGCCCCACGACTCCGAGTGACCAATGGAGAAATTTAAGTCTCCTCCAAGTATCAGATGATCAACAGAGAAAGTATCCAACCCCAGGAGATTTTAATTCTGGTTTGTTATGGCACAACCCATATATGTTAAATATTCTAAATTTCATGCGTAGGTCCACAGAATGCATATCAACTCCAATATGTCCAGCCCCTCCCCAACAGTTGAGTAGTTTAATAGATCGAGAATTATAGGTGCAGAGGAATGACTAGGACATGCACATACCTATTGTTTTATGGGCTTATAGGACGACCTGCAAGAAGTTGACAAGACAAACACCGTTTAGACTAGTCTATGGGATTGAGGCAGTAATAACTATGGAATATATTATCCCAAGTTTACAAATTGCATCATTGATAGAAATGGCAGATCACGAGACCTTGGAAGAATGGCTCGCACAGGTCATGGAGTTAGAAGAAGACCGCTTCCTTGCAGATTTCACCAGCAAGTGCAAAAGGAACGTGAGAAGGCATGGCATGATTGGCATATTAAGCTGCACACATTCAAGGTAGATGATTTAGTGCTGTTGTATGACTACAAGTTCATGAAATTTCTAGGAAAGTTTCAAATGCACTGGTTGGGGCCATATGTTATTAAGGAAATCACGGAGGGTGGCAATGTTTAGCTTGTGAAGCTGACTGGGGAACCATTCCCTGGAAAAGTGAATGGAAGTAGGCTGAAGCTGTACACCGAGGATCTTGCCCCTACGCAATGACTATATGGAAGTAGGACAATCTTAGTAATCCAGGCAACTGCAAGGGATTGTGGGACTATAAACTACGCTGCCAGACTAAGTGAAGAACGTGGTAGGAAGGCTGCGCGATGAACGACAGGAGTGTGACAGGTGAAGCTGTGCTGGATGAGCTGTGCCATGGAGGATGGTGTGGTGTGGATGGGTCCAAAAGGAGCCATTGGGGTTACTATTCATGATTTGATGTCCAAAAATCAGTTAAGAGGAGTGGGTAGGTGCTAGTTATGGTTAATATCTTTGGAGATATGCTGCCAAAGATGCATTTATGATCAAAATTTGGGGGGAATGGTCAGATTTGAATTCAAAACCTTCTATAAATCGAGCATGTTGGTCCATTTAAGAACACTTTGCATCCTGAGAGTTTTCTGGGTGCTTTGCTATTTGAAGCTTATGAGTCGTCAATTATGGGAGGATTTCGTGTTGAGCCCAACATTTGCAGCCTTACCTGAGTGGAACCAGAAGGTCATTCAACAACAAATGACTGCCACAAACCCCACATAAGGTGTGAGTTCTGAAGCTGCCATCTTTGACGTGACAACCCCTGAGATCTCAAGTATGGAAGCTACAAGCCCTATGCCTACGACGTCAAGGTTGCCTATGATGAAGCAATCCACTGCCAAAGAAAAACAGAAGAAGCCGATGCCAGTAAGACATTCACCGAGGAAGAACCTAGAGGTGCGATAGAAGGAAAAGAAAGATAAACAACTGGAGAAAGTGGTCAATTTGGAGGATGAAGAATACCAAGGTGTAGAGGAATTTGATGTCGAAGAGGTCAATCCTATATCACGAATATCTCTTCGTGGAAGGGAAAAACCAAAGTTACCAAGGACCCAGATTCTAGGAAATTTATGGTTTCGACACCCTAATTGCCTGAACATGTGGAATTTGAAGGCACAACACTAGCGCACTTTCTAGTGCTGAAAATGGAGGATTGGGACCTTGTAGAGCACGAGAGGTTCCCACATTTGGCAACTAGCATGTATATGATGTAGATATACTATGAAGAAACTGGGGTTATGCGGTTGGAACCCATGAAGGGGGTCAGAGGTGTTGAGCAAGCGGGGTTGCTACACATGCTCTGCGTACCACATTTTCATCGGTCAACTATCAACATGGTATGTGTGCACCATCTCCTCACGCTGGTGCACGATGGGTGCCTATGGTTTGGGGAGCCCATCCCGATTATAGACATGTTAATTCATCGGGTCCCAAAGATGCCCTACAAAGGGGCGAACCCTACCAAGGAGTTTGGAGGGAAAAGTGGAGAGAAAGAGTTAGCAAACACGATGAAGGCCGAATATGGGCTCGTTAAGAAGTCACCCGAATATTCTATCCGCTCTATTCAGGACTAGGAGGTGCAGTTTACCGCCTAGATTCTAGCAGGGAAAATCATGAGGAAGTGCCGCGCAGGTGAAGTTTCGGCGCCGGTGGTATCACTAGCTACCCAGTGTGCGAAGGGATTTCAATACAACTGGGTGAAGTATCCATGCAAGGAGTTCCTCACGAACTTCCGTGAAGCTCATGAAGAAAGAAATCCCTTCCATTATGCATGGCTGTTACGGTCTATTATTTTAGTAGCTTGGAGATTAGTGGAGGACAATCAGTTTTCCTCGTAGCCAAAAGATTTACCCGAGGTAGCGAGGTTCGCTTCGTTGTGGGCAAAAAAGGATCCTCAAAGGATCAAGGAGTCAAATTTTTTCTCGATCTTGATGGAGATGGACCTTCGAATGTTTAACAGTTAGAGGCCAAGGTTGTCCCCAACCTTGTTCAAGCAATTGATGAGCTCCATGGAGTTCAAGTTTGATTTCCACAATGTTTCAATCGGGGCACGAAAGGACCCAAAGCACCTATGGCACAAGCTACCATATTTGGTATCTGAGATAGATCTGCAAGAGATCATGGGGAGTTGGCCAGCAGAGTGGCGTGAACCCACAAAATTTGGTGTAGGTACAAGAAAAGGTGTAGAGAGATCTATTGTGCATTCGATTGTTTCATAGAAGCGTAAGGAAGCAACCCAAAAGGTCACATGAGCTCTAGCTGAGAAAAAGAAGAAAGAAGTTGCTGATAAGGAAGCTGTGGAAAAAGAACATGCTTTGAAGGAATGCATTGCGAAAGAGTGTGGTGTAAAAGAACAGGCTAAGAAAGAACGCCAGACAAAGAAGAAGTCGAAGGATCAACTTCACAACACACAGATGAACTTGAGCTCTCAAGCTAGGAAGGAGGCGGTGGAGAAGAGCAGAGCACTCCCTTCACCTTGAAGAGGCACAAAAAGGAGCAGACTGTTGGGCAATGAAAGAAGAATAAGTCTGATAAGTAGATGCGCATCAAACCAATGGTCTTAACATGGGCGTCAAATTGGCCGCACTTCAGCTTCAGACCGTACATGCATTGCATCAGGGGGTTTCAGACGAACTAAGGATCAAGGAGTAGCACACACTCAAAGTCATAAGTGAGTTCAAAGTCAATAATGAGCAGATGTTCACAGAGAAAGCTTAGGCACTGAAGGACAAGGAGGAGCTGTAGACATGAGGTCAGAGCCTGGAGACAACAATAGAGTAGGCCTGTAAATTAGTGCCAGAATTGAACATCCCAAAGGATGCCACAGCTTCAACAAAAGTAAGAAAATTGGATGTTGTGGTACGCGCATCAAAGGATGAGATCGATAGGGTTACCTTTAATTTTCAAATGAAGATATCATATATGCAGCTGAAGTTGTAGCCCAATACTCTGCTAGAGGTTCGGGAGAAACATGGTGCAACCATCAAGGAGAACATGGCTACTCTAGATAGGGCAGTGAAAGGTTGCGACTTCCTTCTTAACCACACCATGGAGTTATGGGATACTTTGTAGGAGGACCAAACCCTACAGAAATTATGTACAAAAATTCACGAGGCCCAACAGAAATATGATGAAATCAGAGCGATTTCGTGCACATTGGCACCAATCCAGCGCTTCGTGCGCCTACATGAAGGAAATCTCCTACAAACACAAGTTCAGGAATTGCAACAAAAAGAATCAGTTTTGAAGGCTCGACTTCAACCTTTGACGGAGGAGGCCAGCCAGATTGCAGAAACCATACATGAGAAACTGAAAGCGTTGCAGCAGACTTAGTGGACCATGAGTCTAGCTGTAGAGGGACCAACTACATAAAAGTTGGTCGAAGAGGTACAACAGGTAGCAGTACAATGAATGCGGAGCTAGAAGTCTTGAAGAAAGATTTCAATGAGCTTCATCACAAAGTAGAAAAGTCCTCCGAGTGATGCGATGGTGAGTCACCATATTTGTGTTGGGGTCCTGTTGGGATAGGGTCCCTAGGGTCAGTTTTGGGGTTAGTTAACCCAAATTTTGTAAAACTTTTGTAAAAGATGTAAAGTCTTCGCAAAATGTGGATGCAGAGCGCATAGTTAGATTGGAGTCAAAGGGGTTTTAGCCCTTGTTTGGATAAGTAAATAGGTCGGTTTTGAAACTTACCCATGGTCCATGGATCATTGTATTGTATTGAAGAAAGCTATATATAATTGAGTCATAACGAGTCTAGAGGAAGTAATTGATAGTTTGAAGTCAAGATAGAGATTGTTTTGGGCAAGTGCTAAGGTAGGAAGGCCCTGCTTCCTCTACTTTGGCAAAAGGGGAAGGCTCCTACAGCTGAGAGCACAGGAGGCCTTGGGAAGTCCATAGCTGAGTGCATGGACCCCTGCATCTGAGTGCGTAAGGTAAAGGGGTTTGTAATTTGAATGTTAAATCTTAATAAATATTGATTTTGAAGAAATACTTCATCTGAGTATTATTGTCTATTCTGTTTATGTTATTATCTGTCACTTTATAATATGTTTTCTGGAGAAAAATGTATAAATGTTGCGTGAATCTAATGAATCTATCAGATTTATGCATGCCTTAAGAAATTATCTGGGTTCATGAAGTTAAGGGTTAATTCTGTTATGATTTTTAATGAACTAGATAGATCTGCACGAAGGCAGATCTAAGGTTATTAATTAGTGCGTGAAAGTAGATGAACTGCTTCCTTAGAATCTATAGAGCTTGATCGCAGACCTTCACAAAGGTCTAGAAGTTGTTTTCTTAGAGTTATAATAATGAGCCCTAGAAGGATACCGATCTACGTGAAGGTAGATATGAACTATAAGAGCTTAAGACTGCTTATCACACTACCTCTGGATGCAAAAACCTAGTTCTAACATCCCCCAATACTACTTCGGGTGAGACTGCAACCTGTGCTATGCAGGTTGTTACAGAAAGGGCCAACAATTAGGGTTTTGTTGGTTGGCACGAATAACTCTAAACCTAGGTCAGGCCCCCTTAAGCCAACATTAATGCATCTTATTCATGGATAAATAAAGAATTGTATAAAACAGGGCCAAATCTGATCATCTGAAGTTGTGTTAGAGAATATGAAGTTCCAAAGATACTAACAGATTTTCATGATGATCCATGTGGAGGACACTTCACTAAAAAAAGAACTTCTTACAAAGTCCTTCTCTTAGGATACTATTGGCCTTCCATTTTTAAGGATTCTAGGGAGTATGTTAAGAGATGTGATAGTTGTCAAAGGATGGGGAAACATGTTCCTTCTGATGAGATGCCTCTACCACCTCAAGTACTTATTGAGACTCTCAAAAAATGGGCTCTGGATTTTGTTGGTCCAATCAATGTAGCTTCGAGACAAAAAAGGTACATTCTTGTTTGCACCGATTATATTACAAAATGTGTAGAAGCTAAAGCACTTCTTTTTGCTACTGAAAATTCATTTCTTTTCGAGGATATCTTTACTCGTTTTGGTGTCCCAAGAGAAATTGTAACAGATCAAGGTACTCAAGTCACATTCAAGTTGGCATAGAAGATAATGGAGGAATACAAAATTAAACATCAGAAGTCTACTCCATATCATCCTCAAGAAAATGGACAAGTGGAGTCCACCAATAAAGTAATTGAAGAAATTCTCACCCAAACTGTGCATCTGCATAGAAACGATTGGGCAGAAAAGCTTCCAGAAGCTTTATGGGCATACCGTACGACATGGAGAAATACTACAGGGCATACTCCTTATGAGCTAGTTTATGGGAAATAAGTTCTGTTTCCTATCGAGTTTCAAGTCAAAACTTTCAAGACAACAATCAAATTGGGTCTTGATCTTTCAGAGGCACAAAAATAAAGAATGGATAAACTAAATGAACTTGATGAGATAAGACAATATGCAATCCAAAGAACCAATCTAGTTCAACAATAGAGATCCAGATGACATGACATATATATCAAAGAGAGAAAGTTCTAGCCAGGAGATTGGGCATTATTGTTTGATTCAAAGTTCAAATATTTCCAAGGGAAATTTGAAACTCATTGTCTTGGGCCTTATGAGATTCAAACAATCTTTGATAATGGTGTAGCTAGGATCAGAACTATTGATGAAGAAAGGACCACTTTTCTTGTGAATGGTCATCGACCGAGAATCTATCATAAGCCATTGACCAAGGAAGAATTTATCAAATATTTGCGAGATAATACTGATTTAAAGTTGGTAAAGAAGGATTTTCATTCTTCCCCAACTTGATCTCCAAAAGTCTTTTTCTTTCTGAAAAATAAAAGAAAAAAACTTATAAACTTTAAAACCAACAATGGTTGGCATGTTTATACATAAAATATAAGGTGAAAATCATTTTTGACACCTTGAATTTTCCTCATACCCGTTCTAAACCCATTTTCTTTATATCCCACTCTTTTCTTTTCGAAAAAATAAAAATAGCTACAAAATTATTGAGTTTTTGCAGCTCTAACAGATTTCTACAGCCAATTTGACAGGAATTTCTGATGAAACAATTGAAAGAGTGATTGATTCCCTCCACTGCAAATCACTTGAAGACAATACGAAGGACAACAACCAAAGGTTAGAAAGAAATAATTCAAAGGTATGCAACTCTTTAATTTGATAATAGGGATAAAAAAACATTAAATGTATGAATCATATAGACATCGTACTACCAAAATTCAAAATCATTATTACTAAGAGTTGATAGTATCATGTCAAATCGGATCTAATTTGCCATTCACTCCTCATCATTATACTTACGATCCAACCCACATCTCGATTTTATTGATCCGATTGCCCAAATCATGCTTATTCATGCTCTCAACAGTTAAGTTCTATCACACTTATTTATACCCTTACCACTTATAATCCCATCATTCACACTTTCATCCTCATCGCTCTGAAACCCTCCTACCCTGTCAAACAAAACAGTCTTGAGACAAATTTTCTCAACCATGGGGGTTATAGTCAGAACATAAATAGTAGGGAGAAAATTTTTAGAAGGATATCCACAGACAAGAGAATTATTGCAAAAAGCACAATGGTTTAAGTTTGTGGAGAAATTCCATGGTTTCCATAAAGAAGTAACCAAATACTTCACCAGAGCTTTTGATGGGGTGGAAGTTGAGATAGGGGACATAAAATTTATAGTAACAGAGTCCTTTGTTGCCGAAGCTACTGGATTGCATAAAATTGGAGAAAAATGGTTTAAAAATAGAGGTATTGAGAGGGAGGGATGGAAGGTTTTTCTGAAGAACCCTAGCATGGACACCACCATTTTTAAGAATGTTGGGATGTGTTATATTCTTTCCACGACTAGCCCATGTAGTTAACCGGGGGGTTCCCCCCCCCTTCGTTGCGCCAATTGCGTAGCGGGGAGGTCACAGGGGGTTTGAGGGGTGCAGGTAAACCCACTCTATGGGGTCCAGGGCAGCGCCCCAAATTTTTTTGTTTTTGGACCTTATATTAGGTTGGGTGGACCTACCTATGGTTTTGTGCATGATTTTCGCACATGGTTTTGGATGCGATTGTTTTCGGTCCATGGTTTTGGACGCGATGGTTTTCAGCCCATGGTATTGGATGCTTCGACATGTATAAATAGGTATTGTAACATTGAAAGGAACATAATGAAAAATCAAGCTGGTAGTCCTAGTTTTGTGATCGAGGGGAAAATCTCTATGTATATGTGTTTTATGTGTTATGCTCTCGCATTGTTTATTTTCTGTGTTTTAGAATTCATTTGCAGGTAATTTTTGTACGGGTTAAAACCTACATTTGGTATCAGAGATGTTTTTGGCTTCAAGGGGACATCTTTGTTGTTGAGGGGTTTTGCTCGGCCTGTGATAGACCCTGTTCAGTGGGATATCTACGAGATCGATTCTGGTGGTGAAAGAAGATGGCGAGCAGTGGAAAGATAGAGATCGAGAAATTTATTGGGCAGAGTTTTGAGTTGTGGAAACTCAAGATGGAGGACCTGTTGGTGGATAAAGATCAATGCATCGTGGTAGATTTAGGTACTAAACCAATGGGAGTGTCTGTTGAAGAATGGAAGAAGTTGGATCGGAAGGCAAAGAGCACAATATGATTGTGTGTCTCAGATTCAGTATTGCTGAATGTATCAGGGGAAGCTACGAGAAGGCTTTGTGGGACAAGTTAGGGACTTTGTACCAATCTAAGTCTCTGGTGAATAAATTGTTCTTGCGGAAAAAGCTGTATAACCTGAGGATAAAAGATGGAGACTCAATGATAAAGAATCTGAACGAATTTAATACTGTGGTAAGTCAGTTATTATCTATTGATATTAAAATTTCAGATGAATCTAAGTGCATTAGTTTGTTTTGTTCTCTACCAGATTCATGGGATAGTCTCGTTATTGTAATAGGTAGCAATACAACTGCCTTGCAGTTTGATGAAATAGTCTCATCCTTGCTGACAGAGGAGATGAGACGAAAAAATATGGAGAGCCAAAATGGTGATGCCTTGTCTATACGAGGATGGTCCCAGAATAGAAACAAAAATAAGTCATTGAGTGGGAGATCTAAAGCTAGAGGGAGATCTAAATCTCTAGGAAAACCTGTAAAGGTGGTGTGTTGGAAATGCGGAAAGGAAGGGCACTACAAAAGGGACTGTAAATCTAAAGCTCCTGATAAAGGAAAGGGATCGGACGATGCTCCTTCGGCAAAGGCAAAAACAACCTCAGATGAAGGTGGGGATGTGTACTTGGCTTCTTCAAGTACACATATAGATCATGAGGCATGGTTGATTGACTCAGGTGCATCCTTTCACTTCACTACCCATAGAGAGTGGTTTTGCAAGTATGAGAAATACGACGGTGGTGATGTCTTCTTAGGAGATGATAGGAAGGCTAGAATCATTGGTCGTGAAAAAGTAAAGTTGAAGTTGCAAGGTGGAAGGGTTAGAACACTTCGGGTGTTCTGCATATTCTTGCATTGGCCATAAATCTGATTTCTATAAGAAAGTTGGATGATGCAGGTGTAAAAAAAGTGTTCGAGAAGGATACCTGCAAGATGGTTCGAGGAGCACTGGTATTGATGCGGGGAGTTCGGATTGGAACTCTGTACAAGTTGCAAGGTAGCACTGTGGTTGACGGGTGCAATAGTTCTATGGTTCCTGAAAATGAAGCAGAAAATCTAGTGGTCTCTGGAGAGAAGACCATGCATCAAAGCTTGGACATATTGGAGAGAAGGGCCTTCGAATACTTCATGGTAAAGGTATGGTAGAAGGTATGAGTAATAGCTCTCTGGATTTTGATTTCTGTGAAAATTGTGTATATGGGAAGCAAGATCGGGTGAGTTTCCCCTCTAGTGGTAAGAGGACGAAACAAATATTAGAACTTGTGCACAATGATGTTTTTGGACCTGTGAAAGTTCCATCACTGGGTAAGTCTGTGTACTATGTATCATTTATAGATGACTTCTCAAGGAATACATGGATATATTTCCTTAAGAAGAAATCTGAAGTCTTTGACAGGTTTAAAGAATTTAAGGCTCTGGTGCAAAACCAGACAGAAAAGAAGATAAAGGTGCCGAGGTTAGATAATGGTGGAGAGTTTTGCAGCAAGGAATTTGAAGAATTCTGTAAGAATTTTGGTATAGCATGGAAAAAGACTACTCCATACACACCTGAGAAAAATGGAGTTGCAGAAAGAATGAACAAGACGTTGATGAAAAAGGCAAGAAGCATGCTCAATGGTGCCGGGTTAGGAGAGGAATTCTGGGCAGAGGCGGTGGAGACAACATGTTACCTGGTCAACAGATCACCTTCATCAATGTTGGAGGATAAGACTCCATAAGAGGTATGGACTAGTAAGAAACCCTCTCTTTCACATTTGAAGGTATTTGGATGTGATGCATATGTACATGTTCCAAAGGAGAAGAGAACCAAGTTGGATAGTAAATATGAAAAGTGTATCTTTATTGGGTATAAGGATGGTTTAAAACGTTATAAGCTTTGGAACCTAGTAACAAGGAAGGTTGTGTAAACATGAAGTCCAACCAAAGGAACTTGAGAATATAGAGTTTGAGCTTAAGGAGGAAGAATCAAACTCTACAATAGAGGAAGAATCGAAAGATGAAGAGCCACAAACTTCGGGCATGAGAAGATCAGTTCGAGAAAGAAGACAGCGAGAAAGGTATAGTGCATCCTTTTTCTGTTCAATTTTTTTTTTTATCTGTTACTGATGGTGATCCCAGAACTGTGAAGGAAGCAATAGATTTAGAGGATGGAAAACTTTGGAAAGAGGCCATGGTTGATGAAATGGCATATTTGCACAAAAATGAGGCTTGGGATCTGGTGGAGTTGCCAACTGGAAGGAAACCCATTGGCAGCAAATGGGTGTTCAAGAAGAAGACAAATGCAGAAGGAAAGGTTGAGAAATACAAAGCTCAGTTGGTAGCAAAGGGTTATTCCCAGGTGTCAGGAATTGATTTTGGTGATATTTTTTCTCCTGTTTCCAAGGTAGCTTCTATTAGATTACTTTTATTTGTTGCTGCTACTTTTGATTTTGAGGTAGAACAGATGGATGTGAAGACAACATTTCTTCACTGGGATCTGGAAGAGGAGATGTACATGAAGCAACCTAAAGGTTTTACATTGAAGGGTAAGAAAGAAATGGTATGCAAGTCAAAGAAGTCTTTGTATGGGTTAAAACAATCTCCAAGGATGTAGTATCAGAAATTTTATACATTTATACAAGGACTTGGCTTCACCAGAAGCAAAGCAGATCACTGTGTGTATTTTAAATTAATTGGTGACTGTGTTATTTATTTGGTCTTGTATGTGGATGATATGTTGCTGGTTGGAAATGACAAACAAATTATCTAGGATTTGAGCCAATTGTCCTCCAAATTCGACATGAAAGATCTTGGTGCTGCAAAATATATTATGGCCATGGAAATTAAAAGAGACCGGGAAAAGAGGAAGCTCTGGTTAAACCAGAGGAAGTATGTCGAGACAATACTTCAGAGGTTTAATATGCAGGATAGTAAACTGGCGAAGGTTCCTATTCCTATAGGTGTGAGGTTATCTGGTGAACAGTGTCTCAAGACACAAGAAGAGGAAGAGGACATGTCCCGTGTTCCATATGCAAGTGCAGTCAGTAGCCTGATGTATGCAATGGTTTGTACTAGACTAGACATTGCACATGCCGTGGGAGTATTAAGCAAGTTTATGTCAAAACTAGGGAAGGAGCATTGGACAACAATGAAGCGGGTTTTAGGTATTTACATGGCACTAGTGATTATGGTTTGTGGTACCAAGGAAGACCAGGATTGGACAGAGTGTTGGATATTCATGGCTTTGTTGATGCAAAATGGGCTAGAGATTTGGATCAGAGAATATCTACAAGTGGGTATGTGTTTAACCTATATGGAGGTGCTGTCAGTTGGATGAGTAAGAAACAATCAGTAGTGGCACTATCAACTATAGAGGAAGAATACATGGCAGCCACTCATGCAAGCAAGGAAGCAGTTTGGTTGTAGGGATTGTGTTCAAGTATGGGGTTAGTATAGGGAGCTATAAGGATAGACTGTGACAGCCAAAGTGCAATTTTCTTGGCAAATAACCCTGCATATCATTCAAAGACAAAGCACATTGATG
>APFE031520712.1:10409-30509 GCA_000404065.3 Pinus taeda
TTGAATTCCTTCAAAATAATTTTTCAAACCAAGCTTAAGCAAAAATTTAAAAAAATCTACACACCTTTTTTCACTTTGTAGGAGCTCAATATTGCCTCTGATGTATCTCTGTAATTTCAGATCTTCTAGTTCTAAAATTGCAACCTGCGATAACTCTATGTGTCCTCTTTCCAATGCCACCAGTCTGATCGAATTTAGATTCTCCAAGAAAGAGTTATGCACAATCTCCCAAGATGACCTGATTATATACCTTTTAAGAAGAGCGAACTTGTATGAAGTACCACGTGTCATTGTTTCAACCTTAGGATCTGAAAAATATATACAGGAAACTACAATCCATCCTCTTTCTGTAACTTCTTAAGAAATTTCAATCTAATGATCAAAACAAAAGTTATGACTATTTTCCCCAGGTCACCTGTTTGAAATGTAATTCAGGAGTCTGCAAAAATACCGACTTCCTCATATCATATCTCCGCAAATATTTCCCGAAAATCTATGAAATTTGGGCCCGAGGTTCAGCATGATTTCTTCTCAAATGGGTTTTTTTTGTAGCATCTGAAACGTCACATAAAAAAAAATTATAGTGCAAATGCCACGATGACTTGTTTGGAGCAGCGAAACCCTAGAATTCAAAGCTCTAATACCAAACGTTATGAAACCAACTCACAAAAGATAGAAAATATAGATCAACACCTTAGAATTCAACCTCTTCAAGGGGGAAATCTCCTTTACATTACATAAATGAACAGTTCTTGGATGATTCAAATGACAAAACCTCCTTTCTATATATAAGAGTCTAAGGAGTCACAATATAACCAAGCCGACCTAACAATAATAATATAAAGGCACAAAAATAACAATAGAGGGATTATATGGGGCACAGTAATAACAATATGGGGACAAAAGGGGCACAACAATATTAATAAGGGATACAACTACAATAGTAATGGGGTAATCACTAGTATTATAGGGACCTAACAGCTTTACTGATACATAGTAGCTTCATGCATGTTTCCAAGAACATCATAAGCATAAATGGGTCCATCTCCAGCTTCGGTCTATCTTTGCTTCCTGAAGTGGAGGCATCAGCGAAGCTCTTCTTAGCTTCCATGAAGGTTTCCTTAGCACACTCCAAATCAAACTCTGCTTCTTTCGTTGGAGCTTTACGAACCCAAGTACTATCTTTGGGTTGTTTTCCTTTGTCATCTCCCGTCATGATTACACTTTGGAGCACAATGTTCACATTCGAATCTTCCTCACGCAGCTCATACCTCATCATTTACAGGTTTTGAATCGAGGGAGGTGGTAGCGATCCTTTGTCGCATATCTAGTTATCAGCGTAGGACAATCTTCCATCTCATGATCAAACAAGGTACAATACAGACATGATGGATGCGTTGGGTTTGTACAATCACGGGCATAATGTCCAGGCCCTCCACAATTGTAGCATATCAGCTGTCTATGACCTCTTCGAGGTAATCCTCCACCTCGACTTCGTTCACGCCCCTGAAATGTTGTTCGCGCCACTCCTACATTTTGGTCTAGGGGTTGTGTTTCGGTCTGAACTCTGTAGGTGGGAGTTCTATCCATCATTAGCTCATAGCTTCTACAAGTGCACTCATCGTGTCCCACTGATCTACAAAAGTTACAAAACAATTGCTGTGAATTTTGTGTATACTTTTGTAACAAATGGCAGTTGTCTATAGCATGTTTCCCTCCTATTTGAAAAATCATGCACCACAAAGCAGGCACCACTCTAGATCCTACTTGTGCTTCCGAACTTAATGGCATCAGTCCTCCTCCCACAAGGTAATTTTCGAATGCTGGGCAATGGTCCTTATGATGACCCTTACCCTTGCATTTTATGCACCACACCTCTTCGTGTACTTCTAGTCGAGCTATCATGTCCTGTTTCAGACTCTGCATCTCAAGGCATAAGTTTTTCAACTGCGTGTGGATCTGTTGAACTCCCAAGTTAGGATCCTACAACGGGGTCTCATGTAGCCTCATCGCAATCTCTAAAGCCTCTGCCTGAGTTGTTAACTTCTGTTGTGATAGCGTGCTCCTTAAATGTCGTGTTAGTGATGCTACAAACCATTCGCGATGTTTTCCATCCGTCAGATTCACATTAACTTCGCGAATCGTACACTTCAACCTCTTATCAAACTTGCAAGGAGTTTCACTTGGTAGCATCATGATTTCTTTGAACCCAATGATCGACTATGCTTTAGACTTCGGCCTACTAAATTCTTTGTTTAGCGCTGCTTGGATATCCGTGATTCCCGCATTTGAGTTATCATTGGAGTGTTTAATATACCAGGTCAGCGCGCAGTCCTATGGAGTGCTAACCAACGTCACTTTCTTTATATTATCATCTGTGACTCCCTACACTTCCCATACGACTTTTATGATGAACCAAAATTGGTCTGGATCCTCATTTCCTACTCCCTTGAACATAGGCAACTTTATCGTGCTTCCCATATTGCCTCACAGTGGTGGCAGAGGTGGTACGGGTGAAGATGGAGGTGAAGGCGGTGAAGCTGGTGGTGGTGTGGGTGGGGGTGGTATTCGTGGAATTCTTTGCCTTATTAGATGGATCACACTTCACAAAGAGACCTTCATGAACTCTTCCTCGTCCCCTTGTGGAGGTGAAATCAAAGGGCTATTCTTTGGTCCCTTGCTTCCTTCGTTTCTATAGGTTTTTCCACTTTGCGTAGCTCCAAACATCAAGGTAATTGCATAACCCTCTTTTCACACAATAGCATTTTAATCTAAGTATTCAAAGACTTTACGTACTTACCTCGTGGTCCTTTGAGAAAGCATCGCTATACCTCACTATAGATAACTGAAGTGTCTACCGCGAACTCAGTAATGAATCCTCCTATAATCTTATCGAGCTAGTGATCAATAGCGTGTGTGATCTGATCCTTTGATGCTTCCAATCTATGCACCAATTATGGGGTCCACACAATAGGACCGTCGAGTTTCCACCTTCCTTGGCTATCTGCTAGCTTCGTGATCCGCTCATACAACTCAGTAGGGAAAGATGCGAAAAGGATATCGTGGATTACTGTGTACAGGTAGCAGTCTAACCACTCTTCTTTTGTCAGTCACAGATTCATGTTCTCCTGCACCACAAACTCGTGAATCCTCCTGTCCAACCAACCTACAGTTTCCTTCTTTGTTGGATTCTGATGATACGACATCAAAAATCTCTATGTAGATTCTGGTCCCAATAACGAAACCATTTGTTGTCTTGATGGATCCTGACCCAAGTTCAGAGTTAATTAGCCAAACAAATCCCTACACTATTGGCCCTTTTGGCATCAGCCCACAGTGCGTGGACTAAAGTCTCACCTGAAGCAATATGGAGGGATGCTGGAACCAAGTTTCTGCACCCTGGAGATGGCTAAGGAGTCGATGTAGTCCAACTGTGAATACCTTCGCGCAGGTCACTTCACGCACTATCCTAACCTGCGATACCTTCGCGCAAGTCACTTCACACACTATCCTGACCTGTGATACCTTCGTGATCTATTATAACCACCTTCGCGCAGCCCTCACTAGGGACTGAGGTGCTTTCGCGTTGCTTATGGTAGCGATTTGCACTATTTCCCCAATTTACACCGTGTATATTACTTATCTTCTTAAAATTATTAGTTATCTTCGTGTAAACAGATACCTTATCTCACATTTACTTAATCAACACAATCATATATGTTCACACATCATATAAATAACAGAAATGTAATTTATACCCAATACATTCAATGCAGAAAACAATAAATAAATACACAGGAATGGTATAGAACTTCTCTTTATTAGTGTTTCAATAGTTACGGACTCAACCTGCCCTATGCCCTTAGCTGCAGGGGTCCGTGCACTCAGCTGTGGACTACTAGGCCTCTGCGCACTCAGCTGTAGAGCCTTCTCCTACTCTACAACCCAAAGACACAACTCTACACTTAGATATTTTTCTATCCTTCTATTCCATCATTAGATACTATTGACTGATTTACAACTTAGAGCCTCACTCTATTTATACAATCCCATGGTCCGTGGACCATGTGTAGATCTCTAAAGCTGACATTACATTACAATTAAGGGCAGACAACCCTATGACTCATGTACAAAATTCGCACTCCGTGCCCATAAAATGCAGAGTCTTTACATCAGATTTACATCTTTTTACCAAAATCTAGGATTTTAGCCCCAAAAATTCCCTTGGGGGATCCCATTCCTAACAATTCAGTAGGAACAAGTCAAATTTGGTATTGCAATTGGAAGAATTTGGAAAACGGCCGCAACAAAAAATCTAAGAAAATCGTCTTCGAATAACCTTGTGTTTCTCTTAATATAAACTGAATTTTGGAAATTTTCTCCTACCAAAACTAACTTGGTCTGTTATGGACAAAACCCATGCTTCGGATTTTCAAGATTCTTCTTCATTTGTCTGAAACGTCCATTTAAAAATTGTCACTTCTTATTCCAACGAATTTTTGAGTTGGAATATTTGATTATGAGCTGGAAATCAAAATTTCAATCTGGAAAAGATCTTGGAGGCTAAAATTTTGAGTGATATTAGTAAATCATCCTTTGAAAAATAATGTGGTAGAAATTAATGAAATATACATTAGAAAGTGATAATAATAATGACAAATTAGTGGCCCAACATTTTGTTCCATAGTAAAGCAAAGTACCTTAAAGTGCATAGAAATAGGGAAAAATAGAGAGGGTTTGTGTTCTATATTAGTTCATGGGAAACAAGTATCACTCCTTCGTATTTCCACCATTTACATTTAGAGAAAACGAGAGTAGAGCAAGTGAAAATTTCTAATACGAAATTCTATTGTAGTAACTGATTTATTTCTCCTACTTATTTCCCACAACAAGTTATTTATGAAACCCTTAAGTAAACATTGAAATAAATTCTACTGCATTTATTGCATAATTACATAGAGAAAATAATAGGGTATATAAGCACAAGAATCAATCACATCAACACAGATGTATTTGGACAATTGTCCCTGGAAAAACATAGTGTGGGAAAACCGGTGCAGCATATGAGGGTTTATTTATTAATCTTCAACAATAATCACTTTACAAGGAATGATTCTATAGAAAAACTGAGACACTTTTGAGAGAAACACCAGATATAAAGTTTCTCCTCCTCCTGGAGAAGTTATGACACCTTGGAGACCCTTCACCTTCTCTTGCGCCACTTATGCGTCAGCCTGAGTGAGGACTGCGTCTCCAATGGTGTTGTCTCCTTGCTCTTCTCTCTACAATGTCTCTTGAATGCTCTGCGTCACCTCCTCTTCACTCTTTGATTGTTGTTGATACCCTCCTCTTATTTCACCCTGCAACTCTCCCTTTGAAATCGAACTCCTTCTCTTTGAGAATCGATTTCCCTTGGGTTACTGAGTATTTGCCCGGTGTGTCTCCAAATGACTCTCAAGTCTTCTCTTATACTTTTCCTATTGATGAATCAATGACTGAGATTAAGTCTCTAATAATTGGCTAAGATTAAAGCAGACTTGATCCTAGTCTCTTAGAAGCTTCTCACCCATATCTTTATTAATACTCATTAATATTTTTATTTTCCTAAGTTTTGACTTAGGAACCCATTAAAAATATTAATTATTTTAATAACTCTTCATCCGGGTGGAATTTCTCCAAACGATTTCTGGGTCTTGGATATCTCATGTGTTCTAGCCCCTCCACAAAATTTCAGAGCTAAAGCACATCCGATGCTACCTAAAATTGACACTCCCTCTTAGCGAGGAATGTGCTCTAGCAGTACCCCCTAATAGAAGCATCATATTGATCCATGACATTGGTCCTTTGCGCTATTGATGCTCACCTACTAGCCCTCATCCATTGTGTTTCTGCAACCTATACTGCTGCCCATGACACTGCAACTTCCATTGCTACATCTGTACTGTAGCTCCATCTGAATATGCTGCATCATGCTGCCCATATCATTGTTGTTGCTACAATGCAACTCCTTATATTGTCTACTTATTCTACTGAAACAAATACTTCACCATTCCCATCTTCTCCCTGAAATAAACAAACTTTGTTCTTCCTAGATCCTTGGTGAGAATGTCAACCACCTGTTCTCCTGTTGGGGTGTACCTCAATTGTACTGCCCCTCGTTGGACACAGTCTCTGATAAAGTGACACTTGATATCAACGTGCTTCAACTGACCATGAAAGAATGGTTTTTTAGAGAGCTTGATGCAAATTTGATTATCACACAAAATATTGGTTGCTTCCATCTTTCTCCTGAATAGATTCACAAGCAATTTCCTAAGACATATAGCTTCACACGAAGCTATGCTAGCTGCCATATATTGAGCTTCAGCTGAGCTCAGAGCCAAGGATTTATGTTTCCTACAACTCAAGGAGGTCATTCCTGATCCAATGCTGAAACAATACTCAGTGGTACTTTTCCGATCCCACTCAACTTGATGTCGTTGCCTTGGATGTAAATTAGTCCATGCTCGATTGTTCCTCGTATATATATGAGAACATGTTTGGCTACTTGCTAATGCACCCTCTTTGGTTCCAACATGAACTGACTGAGAATGTTGACAGCGTAACAAATGTCTAACCTGGTATTGACTGTATACATCAGGGACCCTATGAGCTACCTGTACAAGGTGGGATTGACTTCTTTATCTTCGGATGCATCAATCTTCTTCCAGTTGGTTATCATTGGAGTAGCCATAGGTCTATAGTCTTGCATTTTGAACCTTTTCAAAATCTTTGTAGTGTATCTCCCTTGCCTAAGAAAAAATTCACCCTTCTGTTGCCAAACTTCCAACCCCGGGAAATAATGCATCTGTCCCAAATCCTTCATGTCGAATTATGTGGTTAGGTTCTCCTTGCAATCTTTGATGAGCCTAGATGAGCTTGTCAGAAAGAGATCATCCACATATAAAACCAGGATTAGAGGCTCATTCTCTACAACCAGATAGTAGAGGTTAGGATCTACGTCACGCTTGATGAATCCCATCTTCTACAAGTAGCCATCAATTCGACCGTACCATGCTCTAGGTGCCTATTTAAGCCCATACAGATATTTCTTCAACCTGCATACATGAAATTTATTCTCACATGTCTCAAAACCCTCTGGTTGTTCAATGTATACTTCTTATTCTATCACCCCGTTCAAGAACGTCGTCTTGACATCCATCTGGTGAATCTCCCACCCCATCTATGCTACAAGGGATATCACAAATCTAATAGAAGTATACCTGGCTACTAGGGCAAGGGTTTCTTCTTAGTCTATCCCTTCCTTCTAAGCAAACCCCTTAGCCACAAACCTGGCTTTTTATTTTTCCACACTTTCATTTGCAACATATTTGACTTTGTATAGCCATCTCGACCCTACAACTGACATGTCCTAAGGCCTAGATACCAATTCCCAAACATCATTGACCATGATGGAATTGTATTCCTCCACCATGGAATCTACCCACACTTGATGTTGAATGGCTTCCTGAAAACTGGAGGGTTCTCCAACCTGAGCCACCAAGGCTTGGTATCTGTCTGGCTGTCTACACTCCCTTTTCTCGTTCTTGGGCACCCTGACGAAATCCTCTACATCTCGTAGTATCTGTCAAAGTTCCTGGTTCGTTCTACCACTAGTAGTGGGTATATCTATGTTCTCCTCCTCTTTTTGAGGCTCCACCTCTGGGGTTTTTCCTTTAAGAGAAATATTGGTGCTGGTTTCTGCTAGTCAAAGTGGCTGGACCAACGAATCATCCTTTGATTACTCTTCGGAACGCATTTCTCGAGATTTCCTGAAAGCTCTGTTCTCCATGAACTTTACATCCTGTCAAATTACGATTTTCCTATTCCCCAAAAGATAGACTCTATATGGCTTAGCATTCTGCTATATCCCACAAGGTATCCTTTCTCCATAGTTTGATCCAATTTCTTCCTCTTTTCTTTGGGTACATGGCAGTATGCTAAACTCCCAAATATCTTGAAATGACTCACTTTAGGCTTCTTACCGGTGAAGACACTTTGGAGTAATATTACCTAATGCCCTGTGAGGAGTGTTGTTCTGGACATACACTGTCTTGTTGCATGATTTCGCCCATAGAAACTTGGGCATATACTGATCATACAACATCGCTCTGGCTACTTCAACAATAGTCTGGTTCTTCCTTTCTGCAATTCCATTCTGCTCTAGATTATAGGGGGTTGTCTACTCCCTTTTGATGCCTTCCCTTGCACAAAACTCAGTGAAGTTCTTGTCGATGTATTCTCCACCATTGCCTGAGCGTAATACCTTTATCTTCTTTCATGTTATATTCTCAACTAGAGCCTTGAACTCTTTGAATTGACCAAAAACCTCGTCCTTGGTTTTTAGAAAGTAGATCCAATTCTTTCTGGAATGGTCATCCATGAAGGTGACGAAGTATTTGGCACCACTAAGAACTTTTGTGGACATGGGTCCATAGATATCTGAGTGTCTCAATCCAAGAACACTCTTAGCCCTATTGTTGTTTCAGGAAAATGCAACCTTGGTGTACTTGCCTAGTGCACATCCTCTGCATACATCATCTCGTTCGATACTTAATTCTGGAACTCGTGATACTATTCTCTCAAGAATCCTTAGAGCCCCATGGTGTAAGTGTCCCATCCTCCTTTTCCATATTTAATTCAAATCTTTTTCCCCACTACTGCCTATCAGTGTCATTGGAGATTCTAGTTATAATCTATACAATCTGTTACTTATGATTCCAATCTGGGCCTTCTTTTTCCAACTTGGGTGTTTGACATATACTTTCTCCTTAATGAAGAAAAAATCATAGCCCTTGTTTTGAAGTTGAGATACAGAGAGTAAGTTCATCCCGAATGTTGGCACATGCAACACATTGGCTGTTCAAAGTCGATCCCCCGCTTCTGTTTGAAAGACTACAGTACCTCTTCCTACGGGGGTACATTTTGACTTATTTCCCATGGTGATCTGGAATTTCATCCTTTCTTCCCAATAATTCAAAAAACATTCTCGTATTCCTGTCATATGCCAAGAAGCTCCATTATCTATATGCCAAACCTCAAAGGAGGCAAAACTCACTAGGAAAAGGACTTCTTCTTCCAGTCTGGAAGCTAACATAGAATAATCATGATCCATGTTCTTCATTCTCTCTTCTTCCTCTAGAGATCTGCGTGAGTCCCTCTGATTTGATGCCCTGACATCATGCTCCTGACTCATGGAAGATTCTTTAATCATGTTTCCCGATCTCTACTTTGATACCATGTGAAAATTTCTAATACAAAATTCTACTGCAGTAACTAATTTATGTCTCCTACTTATTTCCCACAACAAGTTATTTATGAAACCCTTCAGTAAACATTGAAATAAATTCTACTGCAGTTATCAAATAATTACATAGAGAAAATAACAGGATATACAAGCATAAGAATCAATCACATCAACACAATTATATTTAGACAATTATCCTTGGAAAAATCCATTGTGGGAAAACCGGTGCAATAAATGAGGGTTTCTTTATTAATCTTCAATAAAAATCACTTTACAAGGAATTATTCTACAGAAAAACTAAGACACTTCTAAGAGAAACACATGAGACAAAGTTTCTCCTCCTCCTGGAGAAGTTTTGACACCTTGGATACCCTTCACCCTCTTCTGTGTCACTTCTACATCACTCTGCGTCAGCCTGCGTGAGGACTACGTCTCCAATGGCATTGTCTCCCTTCTCTTCCCTCTGCGCTGACTCTTGAATGCCCTGCGTCACCTCCTCCTTAGTATTTGACTATTTCTAATGCCCTCCTCTTCTTTCACCCTGCAACTCTCCTTCTAAAATCGAACTCCTTCTTCCTGAGAATCAATTTCCCTTGGGTTACTGAGTATTTGCCCGGTGTGTCTCCAAATGACTCTCAAGTCTTCTCTTATACTTTTCTTATTGATGAATCAATGACCAAGATTAAGCCTCTAATCAGCAGCTAAGATTAAAACAAACTTGATCCTCATCTCTTAGAAGCTTCTCACCCATATCTTCATTAATACCCATTAATATTTTTATTTTCCTAAGTTTTGACTTAGGAACCCATTAAAAATATTAAATATTTTAATAACTCTTCATCCAGGTGGAATTTATCCAAATGATTTCTGGGTCATGGGGATCTCATGTGTTCTAGCCCCTCCACAAAATTTCGAAGCTAGAGAACATCCGATGCTACCTAAAATCAATAGACCAACCTCACCTTCCAACTAGGTTTTCTCTCAAAAGGGTTTCCCAAATCATATCATGGTGTTATTATGGATTTTTGAGTGATTGTTTAATATTTGTTCTCTATTTTTCACATTTCATATATTTCATTTATAGTAACCCTCATAGCATATATTTCATATTTCATTAAATTTTTATCAAAACCTATTGTGAAAAACTATCTGGTGGAATATCCATAGTAGTTTACAGATTAGTAGAACTGATATTCACGGGGTTCCATTTGAATTTGATGGATTAGGTTAGTGATCTTTGGATATGTTAACTATTCGTTGTAGACAACAGTTGGCTAGTCTACTACTATGGAGGAGAGTGAAAAGAGAGACCCTTCCTCTTCATACTTCCAAGAGAGAGAGCATCTACCACTACATTCTCCTTTCCCTTCTTATAAATCAACTTGTAATCATATCCCAACTATATGGTGACTAATTTTATTTCCTAGGGGAAAGTATCCCCTAGGGGAATAAATACTTTGCCCTAGGAAGTATTTTAGGATGCAATGATCAATTTTAATTCATAGGGGAAAGTATTTGGTGACTCACTTTTTATCTCCTAGGGGAATAAATACTTTGCCCTAGAAAGTATTTTAGGATGCAATGATCAATTTTAATTTGGAAACATTGTGTGAGTGAGTATGGATATTGCCATATATCCATACCATGCAATATAACCATACTATCCTTTTCATAAGTTTATTTTTCCCAAATTTCTCTCATATAGTTTCTTTTTGGTAAAAGCCAATGGTTACCCACTCCAATTCCTATACCTGAGGTGTCACACTCAAAGGTCTTAGTGAAATTAGGTAGAGGGAATATTCGGGTTGTACATATAACATACTTCAAGTCTTATAAGGCCCATTTTGCATTTTTATTCCAATTAAAAGCAATTTCTACAACAAGGTTGAGAGGGAAGTTATAATATTACCATGATTCCTTATGAAATTTTTGTGATAACCTACGAGACCAAGAAAACCTCCTAAAATTTTAAGAGTTTTGGAGCAAGGACAATCCTTCTTCTCTTCAATTTTCTCTGGATCCACACACACACACTATCATGACTAAAAATATGGCCCATATATTGTGTTTTATATACACCTAAGGTACATTTAGATAAATTAAGAAAGAGTTGGTGATCAACAAGTATTTGTAAGACTTGATCCACATGGGTGACATGGGTTTCCCAAGTTTTATAGTACATTACGACGTCATAAAAAAATATAAAGACATAGTGACATTTAAAGGGTTTAATTATTTTGTTCATGAAACTCTAGAAGGTGAAAGGTGCATTGTAAAGGCCAAAGGGCCTCATCAATAATTTATAATGGCCTTCATGAGAGCAAAGCAAAATTTAGGAATATTTTCCTCCTTCACATTGATGTATCCACATCTTCGTACATCCATGCATGCTCATTTCTTTGAAAATTTGGACTTTTTTTCATTCATGTATAAGAATAGGGATCTTGGTGGCAATCTCAAGGAGGGACACATAGCAACGACTGTTTAACTCTTGTTGATTTTCGAATAAACAGTGGCAGGGTTTTGGTGTGAGGTTTTAATGCAATTTATGTTTTCGGCCTGCCCTTTGTACTGGCCTTGGGTTTGCAAACGAAGTCTTTTCACACCTGTAGAGGGTATTTGGAATTCATTCTTGTATTTGTCGTGGTCTGGTTCGGCTCTATGGGTGTGTTGTGCCTTCGCTTGGTTCTTGTGATGGTTGGTTAGCGTTGTGCCTTGCTTGTTCCATGTGGTGGTTTGTTAGCGTTGTGCCTCACTTGTTTCATGTGGTGGTTTGTTAGCGTTGTGCCTTCGCTTGCTCCTTGTGGTGGTTTATTTTGCTGGTTCTTGGAGGTTTCAAGTCGACTTTCAACCTGCAAGTTGTTTCATCTCTATCACTCGGCTCATGCTTTGTCTCTACTCTGTTCGTGATGTTTTTTTCTTGATGTTGGTTCTGGTGATGATTTGGCTCTGTGTAACCACAGGTTCTTTCCTTGCTACTGTGGTGGACAGCTCAACAAACTCGATTTCAGGTAATTTCTTGTTCCAATTTCATTTCCTCATTTCGTTTTTATGTCTCTAACCCGCTGGCTCCTTGGTGAGCAAGCAAATTTCTCCTATGGCGTACCTGTTGGAAGAAACCCTTTGGCGAGAGACTCAGTTATCGTCCTATGGCACGGAGTTAGGCCTTCTCCAGGTAAATCCCCGCTCCCTTCTTGGTTTATCAGCTCACTATACTATTGGTTTCATTGGCCCCACTGATTTCTTAACTACTGCCTTGTTTTTGTGGTTGTGTGAAGGTCGTTCTTGGGGAACGCTACTCCATGACCTCGTCCTTGGGAGTCTTCGCAAGCTTGGGGAAAAATTGGGTAGGGTCTTTCAGTGGTTGTATCTCGCCTTTACTTGCTTTGTCTTTAGTTGGGTATAACCCTTGGGGTTTCGCTTCCTCCGTGTATTTGTATAGTCTCGTAGATTTTCATACCCTCGCTGTTTGACTAGTCTAGGCCTGCAATTCATGGTTTTCGGCCTTCATGGGTTTCGTAACCCTCTACAGTTTTTGGGTCATATAATTGTATAATGAATTGTTAAATTAGAAATGAAATGAATGCAGAGATGTGCTTGAATGCTGAATGTAAATGTACTTGGTTTTTTCGTTGAGGAAAAGAAAAAATGTATTGTTTTTGCTAGCTTTGCCTTTGTCTGGTTCTTGGTTTGAGATGCCTTCAGTCACAAGATTTTTTCGATGTCATTCGGCTTCTTAATGAATTATTTCACAATTTTTCTTTCAACATAATGTCTGAAACATTAATGCACAGGAAAAGAAAAACTGTCTTGCTTCCTTAAGGACAGGTTCTAGATTCATTTACTTTCATAGATTTTCAAGAAAATTGTAAATTACAAATTCTATATCCTCTCTTCTCTCTGGATGGCAGCCCCTTCTATGAGGCTCTGGTTTTTCTTTTTCAATGCCTTACTAGTAGTTTCTTATAGTTGAGGAACTGTTCCTTAATTACCTTTCAGTTGTCTAACAGTTTCTTTAAAATGCTCTTAACTAATCCTACCTTTACTTGCTTACTTAATTTTTAAAGAACACTGGTTGTGTCAGCCTTAATTTAAATAAAACTAAATTCAAAATGTTTTTCTTTCTTTCGAGCTAAAAAAAAAAAAACCATTTCCCAGCTGTGGCCTTTTCAGTCCCATGCTCCCGCATCAGGCTCTCGGGGTAACTTAAACTCATGGCTCCTGTCCATGAGCTCTTCAATAGAGTACCTGACGCTTTGCATCTGGCCAACATCCAACCAAGAACTATCTTCAATAGGATGGCACTTCCACTTGACTAGGTACCGCAAATATTATTTTTTTCGAGTCCATCTGGCCACCTGGTTGTCTAGGATCTATTCGATCTCTAAAGGCTTTGCTGGGGGCATCTGTTTAATCCACGACTCATTCTCATTCTGGGTGTCCTGTGTTCATCTTTCCGAATTGTCTTCTCCATTTGCCGCAATGTATGGGTACAGATCTGCCACATTAAAAATGGGCGAGATTCCTATACCTGGAGGTAACTGCAACTCATAAGCGTTTGTAGAAAACTTTCGAGGAATCCTGCAATTTTCTTCCATTTTAACTTGTTGTATTCGCCTTTAGGAAACCTCTCCTTGCGTAGGTGCATTAATACTTGGTCCCCTACTTTGAATTGTACCTCCAACCTTTTCAAATCTGCTTTCTGTTTGTATCTTTGGCTGTTGTTCACCTGTTCATGAAGATCGTTGATTGCTTTTGCGAAATCTTCACCATCGACACTCCTGCTCTCTAACTCACCCAAATCCTACAACTCATGTACTCAATGTGGGTGCATTTTGTATAGGATCTAGAAAGGGCTACTGTTCGTGCTTCTGTTGGGCGAATCGTTATAAGCAAATTCCGCTTATGCAAGTACACGATCCCACTGTCGAGAATTTTCTCCAACCAAACTCCTTAATAGATTTCCAAAACTTTGGTTCGCCAATTTGGTTTGGTCGTCAGTCTGTGGATGATAAGCTGACCTGAAGTTTAGTTTGGTGTCTAATTTTTTCCATAAGGTCTACCAAAAATGACTTGTAAACTTTACGTCTCGGTCTGAAATAATAGACTTCAGCAAGCCATGTAATCTGACTATATCTGTGAAGAACAAATGTGCTACATGTGTGGCATCACTGGTTTTCCTGCATGGAATGAAATGTACCATTTTGGTGAAACGATCCACCACCACCATGATGGAATCAAATCCCCATTGTGTCTTCGACAGACCTAAGACAAAGTCTAAACTGACTGAGTCCCATGGTCTGTTTAGAATAGGTAAGGGCGTATACAACCCTGTGTTCTGGCTATGTCCCTTTGCAAGCTAACACACTTTGCATCTAGTCACAAACCTCTGTACATATCTACACATCTTCGGCCAATAGTAAAAGTGGCTCAATTGATCCAAGGACTTGTTTATGCGAAAGTGCCCGGCTAAACCTCTATTATGCTTTTCCTGGATTAATTTCTCTCTCATAGAACATTCCATACACAATTGCCCTCCTTTGAACAACAACCCTTCCTGCATATTATAGTCCAGCCATGAACTGCTATCTCTCAACAATGGATTTTGGCAAGCTTCATAGGCTTCCTTAAAATCTACATTTGTTTCATACAATTCCTTAAGATGTTTGAATCCTAATACTTGTATCCTACTTTCCTATAGGATCAAATTCCTCTTGCTTAATGCATCAGCCACTTTGTTGGCTTGACCGCTGATGTGTTTCAACACAAATGTAAAACTCTGCAAGTACTCCACCCACTTCGCATGTTTATGGTTTAGCTTATGTTGTTGCATAATATATTGTAATGCAGAATTGTCTGAAAATAAGACAAATTCATTGGCCAAAAGATAATGTCTCCAATGCTTTAGCACTTGAACCACTACATAAAATTCTTTGTCATAAGACGTGTACTTCTGCCTACTTTCATTTAATTTCTCACTAAAATAGTCTACTGGATTGTCTTCTTGGCTGCGTATTGCACCAATGGTTGTTCCACTGGCATCACAACAGACTTGAAAAAATTTGTTAAAAGTCTAGTAATCTCAAAATTGGTTTTTCAGTAATCTTTCTTTTGAGAAGCCAAAAACTCTTCTCTGTTGATTCTGTCCAATGAAAAGGTTGATTTTCCTGCTTATTGGTGTCCACCATGGGTGCACAAATCCCACTAAAATTTTTAATAAACTTTTGATAAAAACTCGCCAATCCATGAAAACTCCATACCTCAAACAAACTCTTGGGAGACAGCCAACTAACTATGTGCAACCTTTTCCGGATCCATTTTTAGTCATTCTCGGAAATCACAAATCCCAAATAAATTAATTCTTTCTTGAAAAAAGAAAATTTCTTCAAATTTATCAATAATCTATTTTGCAACAATTTTTCCAATACATACCTCACATGTTGGAAATGCTCTTCCTTTGTCTTGTTGAATATAAATATATCATCCAGATATACAATCACAAATTTACCAGTGAATTCCTTCAACATCTTGTTCATCAAATGCATGAACGTGTTGGGGGCATCACTCAATCCAAATGGCATAACTAGTCATTCATATAAGCCTTCATTAGTCTTGAAAGTTGTCTTCCACTCGTCACCTTCTTGAATCCTGATTTGGTGGTAGCCACTTTTCATGTTTATCTTTGAAAAGTATGCTGCTCGACTCAAACAATCCATCATATCATCCATCTAAGGTAAAGGGAACCTGTACCTGATGGTGATCTTGTTAATTTCCTGGGAATTAGTGCACATACGCCACTCACCTCCTTTCTTGGGAGCTAAAAGAGTCAAAACCGCACAAGGGCTTAGACTTTCCTGAATCAAACCTTTATCCAACAACTCCTACACCTACTTTCTGATTTCTTCATTGTCCTTCAGACTCCTCCGGTAAGCAGCTTTGCTCGACAAATTGGCTCCTGGAATGAAATCAATATGGTGACTAATGCTCTGCTTTGGTGGTAATTTATCTGGTAGATCGTCTACCACAATATCACTAAATTCCTGTAGCATGTCCTGTATTTCTTTAGGTAAGTTAGTGGTTTCAGTATGGATCAATACTGGTTTTGGCCTTCACACAACTGCATATTTTACCTCATCATCCTCCATTTGTCGCACAAACTCTTTTCCACCTAACAGTAATGCTTTTGTTCCATTGGTTTCTGCAACATCCTCTTCCTTCATGGGCACTAGCATATGCTTTATCCCATCTTTAACAAACTTGTAACAATTTGTTTTCTCATGATGGATGACCTTCCTATCATATTTCCATGGTCTACCCAGTAGAATATGGCACAAGTCCATATGCATGATATCGCAAGTCACCTTGTCCTTGTACTTGCCAATATGAAAATCTACTTCGCACTGCTCATCGACTAGTAGTTGGTGACCTTTCTACAACCAAGACACCCTATATGGAGTTGGGTGTTTCAACTTCTTCAAATCCAATTTCCCCACCATTTCAGTAGCTACCAAATTATCAATACTTCCATTGTCTATGATTAATTTGCAGCATTTCCCATGCGACTTGCACACAATCCGGAACAATGCTTTCCTCTGTGTTTGCTCAGCTACTGCCTTAGTTGGTTTCAATAATACCTTGTTCAACACCAAGGCTTCCCCAGTTTCAAGCATATTTTCCACCCCCTGTGGTGGTGCCTCTGCTTCATCGTGATGAGAAACATATGCTCCCCTCTGTCCATTTTTTTCATTTTCAGGACATTTAAAGGACCTGTGTCCCCACTTGTGACACTTGTAACACAGATAGGCATTTCCTTTGCCTTTGACATTACCTCTTCCTCGCTGGTATGACCTTCCTCCTCTAGTGTTACCTTCCCTTTCAGTCTGTCCCAAAGTCTTCGAACTACTACCCTCTTCATTGTTGTTGGTAGTTCTACCTCTGCCAAAACCACGTCCTCTACTGGCATTTTGTTTCCTGACAATCTTTTCCTCCACCTTCAAAGCACTTTGATAGGCTTCCTCTATGGTCTTAGGGGAAAGAATACTAATTTCTTCTAGGATCTCCATCTATAGACCATTTACAAACCTCGTTGTTTTTTCAGGGGTATCTTCAACATAACCAGCTCTTAGGTTTACTTTATAAAATTCTTCAGTATATTCCTTTACGGTCATCATTCTTTGCCTTAGGTTCTGTACTTGTCTATAAAGGGAAATTTGGTAATCTTTAGGCATAAATTTGCTCTTCATTCTCGCAATCATCCTATCCCATTTTTTAATCAATGGTTTGTTCAATCTTCTCCTTTCTGCCTGCACACTTTCCCACCACAGTGTTACATGTCCCTTCAACTTGGTGACAACTAACTTGATCTTCTTGTCTTCGTTGATTTCTTCATATTCAAAATATTTATCTAGCTCAATTATCCAGTATAACAATGCCTCTGTGGACAAACTCCCATCATAATTCGAAAGCTCTGATCTTGGCTTGCTACTAGCCAACAAAACTGACCTCAATAGTTTAATATTTGGTGCCTCTTCATCTAACCCATCCGTTATGGCTGTGTTTTCCTCCTCACTTTCATCCCCACCTTCCGGATCTCTACACCTTCCTGCTTCCACTGCTGCCAACTGTGTGGTTAAAGTCCTAATCTCTTCTTGTAACCCTTCATCTGCTACTCTTCTGATGGCTTTACCTCGACCCCTTCATCCTACCTCAATCTTTACTTAGAGAAAGGAACTAACTGCTATGATACCAAAAATTGGTGGCAATCCGGAGGAGGGGCACTTAGCAACGACCATTTAACTCTTGTCAATTTTCGAATAAATAGTGGCAGGGATTTGGTGTGAGGTTTTAATGCAATTTATGTTTTTGGCCTGCCCTTTGTATTGGCCTTGGGTTTGCAAACACAATCTTTTCACACCTACTGAGGGTATTTGGAATTCATTCTTGTATTTACCGTGGTCTGGTTCGGCTCTGTGGGTGCGTTGTGCCTTCACTTGGTTCTTGTGATGGTTGGTTAGGGTTGTGCCTTGCTTGTTCCGTGTGGTGGTTTGTTAGTGATGTGCCTCGCTTATTCTGTGTGGTGGTTTGTTAGCATTGTGCCTTCGCTCGCTCCTTATGGTGGTTTATTTTGCTGGTTCTTGGAGGTTTCAAGTTGACTTTCAACCTGCAAGTTGTTTCATCTCTGTCACCCAGCTCATGCTTTGTCTCTACTCTGTTCGTGATGATTTTTTTCTTGATGTTGGTTTTGAGGATGATTTGGCTCTATGTAACCACAAGTTCTTTCCTTGCTACTGTGGTGGACAGTGCAGTGAACTCAATTTCAGGTAATTTCTTATTCCAATTTCATTTCCTCATTTCGTTTTTATGTCTCTAATCCTCTGGCTCCTTGGTGAGTAGGCAAAATTCTCCTATGGCATTCTTGTTGGAAGAAACCCTCTGGCGAGAGACTCGGTTCTCGTCCTTTGGCACAGATTCAGTCCTTCTCTAGGTAAATCCCCACTCCCTTCATGGTTTATCAGCTCACTATACTGTTGGTTTCATTGGCCCCACCAGTTTCTTAACTGTTGCCTTGTTTTTGTGGTGGTGTGAAGGTCGTTCCTGGGGAACGCTACTCCACGGCCTTGTCCTTGTGAGTCTTCACAAGCTTGGGGAAAAATTGGGTAGGGTCTTTCCATGGTTGTATCTCTCCTTTACTTGCTCTATCTTTAGTTGGGTATAAGCCTTGGGGTTTCACTTCCTCCGTGTATTTCTATAGTCTCGTGGGTTTTCATACCCTTGTTGTTTGACTAGTCTAGGCCTGCAATTCGTGGTTTTCGGTCTTCGTGGGTTTCAAAACGCTCTGCGGTTTTTGGGTCATATAATTGTATAATGAATTGTTAAATTGGAAATGAAATGAATGCACATGTGTGCTTGAATGCTAAATGTAAATGTACCTGAGATTTTTGTTGAGGAAAAAAAATGTATTGTTTTTGCTGGCTTTGCCTTTGTCTGGTTCTTGGTTTGAGATGCCTTCAGTCACAAGATTTTGTCGATGTCATTCGGCTTCTTAATGAATTATTTCACTATTTTGCTTTCAACACAATGTCTGAAACATTAATGCATAGGAAAAGAAAAATTGTCTTGCTTCCTTAAGGACAGGTTCTAGATTCATTTGCTTTCATAGATATTCAAGAAAATTGTAAATTACAAATTCTATATCCTCTCTTCTCTCTAGTTGGCAGCCCCTTCCATGAGGCTCTGGTTTTTCCTTTTCAATGATTTACTAGCAGTTTCTTACAATTGAGGAACTGTTCCTCAGTTACCTTTCAGTTGTCTAACAGTTTCTTTAAACATGCTCTTAACTAATCCTATCTTTACTTGCTTGCTTAATTTTTAAAGAACACTGGCTGTGTCAGCCTTAATTTAAATAAAACAAAAAATAAAACCAAATTCAAAATGTTTTTCTTTCTTTCCAAAAAAAAACCATTTCCCAACTATCGCCTTTTCAGTCAAATACTCCTGCATCAGATATTGTGATTTTTCTTTTAGCAATTATTTAGATATTCTTTTTTTAATAAACATTAATACAAACCATATATTATATTTCGAACAAAATCTCTACTCTTCTGATGCAACTAGTCTAGTTTCGTTTGTAATAACTCATGACATGATAAAACTAGATTATTATGTATCTCTTCTATAAATAAATGAAATTTTTTAATTTACTAAAAAACAAAATAAATAATAACTTTATATACGAGTTAACATTTTTTTTCATTATGATTAATCCATAAAAATTACCATATAAACCAATCATGCCCCTTAGTTATATGCCCCGT
>APFE031520712.1:49161-128228 GCA_000404065.3 Pinus taeda
CAATGAAGTTTCACCTAGCCGTAAGTTTTGGATTCAAATCTGGTGCTATCCCTCGATCATGGTGATAAGTTAGACATGACAAAGTTGTAATCTTACAAAACTTAAAAAAAAAAATCTTTCCAAATAATACTCAATAAAATATATGTAAAAAATAATCCATAAACATTACTTAAGAAAACCAACCAACTTGAATAATTAAAATAATATAACCATAAAATACAAATAGATTTATAATAGTTAACAATAAAATACAAATAGATTTATATTTCCATTATAAATCTATTTGGATTATTTTTAATCTCAAATTCAGGATAGAAATAAAAATATACATTAATATGAACCAATTAAACTTGATTTATGCAAAAGAACTGCACCTTCTCATGAGAACCACACATCACAAGAATGACCCACAATTATTTTATTTTATAAGATCCGTATCTTCTAAATATATGAAACATAAGAGAGACATCGCTTTCATGGGCAGTCCATTCAAAGGCACTAATTAAATTCCAGGTGACAATAACATCCTACAATGCAATTTAATATTCCAATGCTAGGTTTGGGATGGGGTACATGAGGCCATGCAAGGCCATGGGGAACTCCCTGTGTGTCTCCTTATACACTAAGGTGTGCACACCTTTTTTTTCACATGACCCCATAGAAGGAAGGATGTGCCTTCTAGGGGTAGGGTGTACAAACTTTTTGTTGTGCCTTCTTTAGGGCAGGGTGTGCACAATTTTTTTTTGCCTTCTGGGAGGTAAGGTGTACACATTTATTTTTTCTTTACATGACTTTTAGAAGGAAGGATGTGCCTTTTGGAGGGCAGGGTACTCCTCTATACTCCTCTGCATAGAGCAGAGGAAGTTGGAAAAACCACACAATTGTGTCAGGGTTTGTTGTGAAAGGAGAAGTTGGAAAAACCACACAATTGTGTCAGGGTTTGTTGTGGAAGGATTTCTTGTGAAGTAAGAAAGTTTAAGTCAATACCACACTCATCTAAAAACATAAACAAATACATAAAAGGTAACCACATGGGGGAGGGGAAAGCACATGATTCATACTTAAGGACCATCTAAAAAAAGCAACCCAACCCCTTTCCTCTCCTCCTTTGATTCCTTGAACAATACCCACACGCATACCTAATATTCTCTATTCAAACTCCGAAAGTTGAACTTTATATTAATGAAAAAATAAATTCCAAATCAAGTTATATAGCCACGTCATCACATTGTTTCGTGCACAAATTTATCTTTAATTAGAAATTAAATATTGTTTTTAACAAGGTACCCTTTTCATTTATTATTTTTGAAAAGATTTATAAATAATCTTGATAATAAACTAATTAACTATAAAGTTTATTTTTAACGCAAATAATTAATTAATTTTAATTTTATTAGTTATAAATAAATAAGATTTACATTAATAACTTTAGTATCTTATATCCATTTTTTAACATAGTCTAATTTTTAAAATTTATTTATCTAATTTAAAACATTTAATAGTTAACTAAATATTTTTCCATTTTCTTTAATAAGAAAATTTAATAATTTTTCTTAATAGTCAAACTTATTAACAACTTGTGTTCATAAACAACTTACTTGGCCTCGATAGTATTTCAATCACAATACACACTTTTGAGGAGAAAAAACAAATTGACAATTTGAATTCTATTGAAAATATACACACCTAAAGATTTATAAATTGAAAATATACACACCCAAAGATTTATAAATTGAAAATTCTTAATTAATAGTTATGTATTTTCCAAATTTAGGGTTTGTGATCTATATTGAACAATTAAAAAAAAACTAAGAATTTTTTTTTGGAAATAATCAAGGAAAAGTTTTAATTTTGATGAGCATTTATTTTTAATTTATTTTTTTAAGTTTGTTAGGATTACATCTCCATCATATCCAATATTAAACGAGTGACTTCACAAACTTCACATCAAGGAGTGGACTTAACAAAGCACCACCAATACATCCATCCAAAACCACCATAAACATAATTAATATATGAAGATAAGTATCATATACTTTCTAAACGTTTTAATAATAATAAACAAATATTATTTTAATACGAAAAAAGATAAAAAAATTAATGTTTAATATGAATAAAATAAGAAAGGATAATATAGAAATATATGTTTTAATTATGAATTTATCATAGTTTTTATGACATTTGATTTTATTATAGATTTTAGTTATTAGTAGTTTATCTACAAAAAAAAAAGTGGATGCATAAAATCAATAGTTTATAAGTTATATTGAAATGTAAAAAATATTTGAATGTAGAATTTCATAGTTGTTCATATTGTAGATAGACTTCCAGAGTTGCACTCTCTGAGTAGGTTGAAACTTTTTGAGACACTCTTTCTATCCTCATCTTTTGCTGGAAAATTTGATGTTTCAACCTATTTACAAAGTTTAATTGCAAAAGTCTATCTACAACATAAAAAATATTTATTAAAAATATTTTTACTCTAAATAATATTCTTTCTCTTCTATATAGAATGATATATTCTTTAGTTTTGAACCAACTGATTTATGATAAAATTTTCCTAATAATAAAAAAATGATATTGGAAATATTTCATTAAAATAAATTTTTAAAATATTTATTTACCTATATATTGAAATAGGTTTTTTATAATAAATATTTTTTCAAAACATCCAAAATATTAATAACATATTGATTTGAAAAAATCATTTCCCTAAGTACTTAAATGGTAACTAGTACCAATGATATAATTTATTTAATTTATTTTTTACTTCATTCCCTCTCTATATACTTAAATGTAGCCATCTATTATATATATAAAACCAATTGATTTTATAAGAAAGAAAGTTCGTTTAAGTTGTACTCATTGTTTCTCAATAACACTAATAAAAATTAATATTCCTAAAATAAAAAATTAAATAGAATGAAAAATTTCAACTCAATTCCTATTAAAACAATTTAAAATAACAAATTTAGTACTAAATTTACAATTCCAAAATATTTATTAAAAATAAAAGGTAATTCAGTTTGCAATTTCATTAATTTTTTTTCTTAAATTGTTAAATTTAGTTTTTTAAAATAAGTTTTGATCCCTAATAAAATGGATTGAGTAATTTGAAAACTCTTTATAAAATTTGAGCTATGTAAATTTAATTTTAATTGTCATAAAAATATTGTATTAAATCAAAATTTGTACCTAGATTGTGGTTTATACAATAGGTGAATACAATGAAAATGAAAATAGTTTGAGGCTAGCTATACACTTAACCAGGACTATCTTTATTCTCAATATCTATCAGTAGTTTTACTATCCTAAAAAGGACACAAGGTCTTTGGAGGTGTAGATTCTCTAAAAGAAGTTACACTACATAGGAGACCCATTGTTAAGAGATAGTTGGCAATGAAGGAATAACATTTTTCATGAGAACTTTTTATTCTCAATATCTATTAGTAGTTTTACTATTCTAAAGGACACAAGGTCTTTGGAGGTGTAGATTCTCTAAAAGAAGTTACACTACATAGGAGACCTATTGTTAAGAGATAGTTGGCAAGGAAGGAATAACATTTTTCATGAGAACTCCTGCTTCCAAGTTTACACGTTTAGTGACTAGATCATTTGCAACAGAATTGTTCATTCTCAACACAAGAAAGAAGCTAATAATAGAAAAGGCTAATTAACTTTAGATTCGATAAATAATGCTTCTCAACTTAGAGTTCTTCTGCAAAGATCCATGAACAAGGTGATGGATAACCAATTGTGAATCTCCGAACACCACCAAATCTTCAATATTTGCTTCTTTGGTAGAAATGAACCCTTGTAGTAGTCCATATGCCTCTACTTCATTATTGAGCAATTATAGAACCCCAACTATACTCAATTTCAATTTTTCCATATAAATTAAAACAAACTCAAACTCCTAATTTTTCTATAAAAATTAAAAATAACACCTCCAACACTTATCACCCTTTTCATAACTCAAATTTATAATTTAAATGAACTACTTTAAAAAAAAAAAAAAAAAAAAAAAAAAAACATACGGCGGATTTCGGAAGTACAGATTTATGAAAAAAATCATAAAGATAAAGTAAATTAGATCAGATAAATACTTCCCTTAATAATATAAAAGGAATAACATTCAATTTAATTAAACTACCCATTCTTTAAACTTAAATATCCAAACTCGTGGAGAAATTTATCATGACGAATATAGAAGCGCCTTGAAGACGAGTTGTAAAAACGTGAAATGAAAATTAAATATTTTCATCAGCAGCTAATTGTTCAAAATAAATTTTCATATGTAATTATTCTTAATAAAAGTTGAATAAAATCAAAATAATGTTAAAAACCTATGAATAAATATCAAAATGATTTAATAAAATTTTAATTTTTAAATATATTTTTAAAAGTAATATTATTCAAAATTTTATAAACATTTTATCTATTTTTTCCTAATTACATAATTAAAACTTTAACCAATTTCACCCTGATTTTTTTTTTTAAAGGTGTTCACACTAAACTAAACCCTAAACATGTGTTGAACAACCTTGATATGTATGGTTAACCCATGGTTAACCCATATACCAAACAAGCTCTTCATTCCCATCTGCAATATGGTTGTTGACGTGGCATATCACCAATCGCCCAAGCTCGCGGCGAGCTCTCCGACCAAAGAATCAGCTTGCCACGTCATCACCTGAAGGTGATTATCCCCGTTGCCGTGGAAAGAGCTTTCGTGTCTTTGTGAGTTGTGCTTTCTGGCGATGGCTTCCGCATGAAATATTCTATCAAAATTTCCCATTTTTCTGCCCAATTTTCCGCAATTAAGAACCGATTTAAGTCCCCTCAGCTTCACCCACGCAGTCCGAGCTTTAAATCGGCGTGATATTCATCTAACTCGGTGCAAAATTCCCCTCTCTGCAACCCCGAGTCGTCTCTCTCGTTGCAAATCCAGACACCTTCAATTGTTTTCACGAAATCGCAGTTTTTCTAATCTGCAGAGGGTTCGATCATCGGACCTAATGATTTGGGTTCCAGAAGAAGCCCTTGAAGCAGCTATCGCTGACAGCCATTGAGATTGGTTTGATCAGTCCTCAAAAAATTTCTGGTACTCATCAAGCTTCAGAGGTTCTGTTTGATTAAAAATCTACCCACTTTAATCAAACCCTTATAATATGTTGAAAATTAATATATCCATGCATATTTTGCACTATATACGAATTGGGCATACTTTAAGATGCTTCAGGGTTTGTGCATTAAGATAAGCTTTGGGGTCTGTGTGTTTCATTCTCTATATGTTTTCTGAATGTGTGTTTGTTGAATTAGCCTTTCTGTGGCTGAAAAGTCTGCAATAATTCGGTGGAATTGTTAAACTTGTCTCGAATCTATGCCCATCAGATCGATTCATGGGCAAATTCTGAAAAATGAATAATTGGATCAGTTTTGAAACAGGAATTAACATGGTGAGTCCAAGGGAGGAATTTGATCAAATTATTCATCAGGGCTTAGTCATTTTTATTGATGTAAAGGTAGCCGATTTATGATCAAATTTTCCCTTAGTGCTAGTCAAATCTAGTGATATAAGCAAGGATTTTTGGCCATATGAATATGTCAGGGCAGGTAGAATAATAGCTATGTGAGTCTGAATGCGTGTATTGTTATATTATTAGGCTAAATTTGACTGATAATATGCCGGATAATCTATGAACGAATGCATTAGCATTCCCTTGGACTGAGTTGGTCTATGAGGCCAAGGTTACACAATCAAGCTCAATAGCTTATTTCACTTGATGATCTCTGCAATCTGGATTCGATGTGATACATGCTCGATATAATCTCATCTGAGGAAGCCTTGTCTGTAAATGTGCTATTATACAGACCCCAATTTAGCATGGTGACCGTTAACACTCTTCAAACCAACCTCTCTCTCCCGAGAAGGATCCAACAATGTTGCTTAAAGAAGGTGGGGCAATACTGTTCAAACCCATTAGTTGCCATTGCTTTTGCCTGCCCTTAAAAGAGGGCAGGCCCTATCCTTTTCAAACTCTTTGGGAGCTAAGGTCCCTTTCACTTTCAATCATTATGATATCTGGAAATTTTTATAGTTTGGTTTCATTTCGAGAAATATTTCATCATCATTTTATGTACAGCGCTGATTCTTGTGTGTTTTCAAATGCTTTACAAATTGAGACTTTGCATTTGCTTAACTTATGTACTTTGTGAATTTGATGCAATTGCTGGGGGCTGGTACTTGGCATATTATTTATCTTTTATGAAATTATGTTGTCTAGGACAGTTTTTTGGTTAGGTAGACCAGGTTTCATTGCACAGGCAAAGTGATTCAAATGGCGATGACTGTTACCTGCACTGCTACTCATGGATTTCTAGTGGAAAACCCTGTCCTTGAAGCAAATAATGATTAGATTAGCTTCCTAACATGTAAATTTTGTTAAAATGATTATACTAGTGGTATGTATATTTCGTAATCACGATTATATTCGATTAATGGCATCTAAACCCCCTATGTTCATATGATATAACATGTGACCTCAACTGAAAAGGTTTTAGGTTTTGTATCTCTCAATGCAATGCAAAACTGGAAGTTACCTGCTATTTGGGAGTTAGATGACCCTTTATAAAACTGGTATTCAAAATCACTCTACAATGCTGGTTGGTATTTTCATTTTTTTGTCAGCGATTGGATGGAATTTGGCTGATGCATATTATCGGACACTCATCACAATGTTGTCTTGTTAATGTCTTGTTATTGTAGCAGTTCAATTATCACCTACCAGGCTTCTGCTATTGCTGCTTGAAGCTGGCATGGACACCACAACAAGCAGTGGCCTATGGCAGTCTACATCAATACAGTATCATTCAGTCAATGAAAATCCTCTGTCAAGTGAACCTCATTTGCAAATTATTCACCAACAGCAACGGCATTGCTATGGAAGTACAAGTCAGGGCGAATTTCCACTAGCGGCCAGTCCCTCCATTGTTCTACATGTGCTTACTGAATGTAATCTGGATCCACAAGACCTTGCCAGTCTGGAGGCAAGTTTTTATATTATGGTTTCAGAATGATTTGCAAACAGTCATGCTTGTTTAGCATCATTTTTGGAATATATACTATTGACTGTAATGCTTACTTGGTTGAATTGTTTCATCATTTTGCAGGCTTCATCTCGGTTCTTTAGACAGCCAGCAAACTTTTCCCCCGACTTTAATCTATCTATATCTGAACTTGCAGCATTGGACATGTGCCAAAGCAGAGCTGTATTCAAGCCCATGACACAATCAGAGAGAGAAACTATGAAAGAAAGATGCGGAGGTTCTTGGAAGTTGGTATTGCGGTTCTTGATAGCCGGGGAAACATGCTACAGGCGTGAAAAGTGTCAGGCCATAGCTGGTCCTGGTCATAGTGTAGTGGTAACCAAATCTGGTGCAGTTTATACATTCGGCTCTAACAACTCTGGACAGCTTGGCCATGGGACAACAGAAGAAGAATGGCGTCCAAGACTGATCAGGTATGTAAATGCTTGTGTATTATTTTGTCTGGTAATTTTCCCAAGGTGTACTGTGCTTTTGCAGTGTTGAATCTCCTTTTAAATTAAGACGGGCTGAGAATTGGGAAGTTACATCATTCATATGCAGGTCTCTTCAGGGGATTCGTATTATCCAGGCAACCGCAGGAGCAGGGCGTACAATGCTTATTAGTGATATAGGACAAGTTTATGCGTTTGGGAAAGACTCTTTTGGTGACTCAGAGTATGTGGTTGATGGCTCTAGGACTGCCACTACTCCCCAGCTGGTGGAGTCTTTAAAAGGAATTTTCGCAGTTCAAGCAGTTATTGGTAATTTTTTCACTGCTGTTCTTTCACGAGAGGGTAGAGTTTACACATTCTCTTGGGGTTCAGAGGCAACTCTTGGTCATCAAACTGAGCCACATGATCAGGAACCACATTTGCTGAAAGGTGATCTGGAGAATGTTCCTGTGGTACAAATTGCAGCAGGCTATTGTTATTTGTTAGCTCTCACCTGTCAGCCCAGTGGCATGTAAATTTTGTAACTTCAATATATTTTATATTCCATTTAGTTAATAAAACTACTTGATGCCTGTGTTGTGGAATCCCCTTTGAATTGGAAAATAACACTCCATGCATATTTCTGGATATCTGCAGGTCAGTATATTCTGTTGGTTGTGGCTTAGGAGGCAAGCTCGGACATGGTTCTAGAACAGATGAAAAGTATCCCCGGAAGATTGAACAATTTAAACATTTGAAGTTAGAGCCAGTTGTGATAGCGGCTGGTGCATGGCATGCTGCTGTTGTGGGCAAAGATGGACGAGTATGTACATGGGGATGGGGTCGATATGGTTGTCTAGGTCATGGAAATGAAGAATGTGAAACTGTTCCTAAGGTTGTGGAATCACTTCTACGAGTGAAGGCAGTTCACGTGACTACAGGTGATTATACCACATTTGTTGTGGCTGAAAATGGGGATGTCTATTCTTTTGGGTGTGGAGAGTCATCAAGCCTTGGGCACCACCTGGGCACGGCAACTGAAGGCCAGGTCTGTATGGCATGGCCTTGTACTTGTAAAATACCTATAGTTTTTCAAACCATGTAACTTACCTGGAAGTTTAACTCTACTAATGTCTTTTCATTGCCATATTCTCTTATTTAATCTTCAGGCTCAGAGACATGCAAACCTGCTAAGGCCAGAACTAGTGGTTTCATTGAAGCAGAGGCAGGAACGGGTTGTCCAGATCAGTCTGACAAACTCAATATTCTGGAACGCTCACACATTTGCCTTGACAGAGTCAGCAAAACTTTACGCATTCGGAGCTGGAGACAAAGGGCAGCTTGGGACAGAGCTCCTTGCCTATCAAAGCGAGAGGGGAAATCCAGAACTTGTTGATATTGATTTAAATTAAAGAATATTGTCTTATTTTGCTTGTCTCTTCAAATTCAGTTGAAGCTTATTGTTGCCTCCAATTCTCATCTAACATGTATAGTCTTTCATCCCTTGTTTCTGTCTTTCCAAGTATATAATACTAGTTGGAACTGGTCGAGAGAATTGTCAACTTTCCTTTTGAAACTGGTCTGGTATTCCTTGAACAGGTTTTCTATCATCAGGAAATGGGAGTACACTACCTGGCACAAGGCAATTCATCACATTTTTTCCAAGCAAGGACTACAAAATTGGGTAACTGTTTGATCTGGAAAATTATAACCCAGATTTTGCAGTTTGGTAACTTGACATACTGATGAAAGGTGGAAAGGTCTGCTTACTTCCATAGATATTTTTCATAATGGTAGGCAGAATGCAAATTCCATGATTTGGTATTCTTTTATTCATAGCTGGATTGTGCACCTCAACTCGTTCAAAATTATGATATCTTACAAAAATAGAGCCCTTGTCTGTCTTTGCCTATAGGATTCCCTTGTGGTAAAATGTATTTATTATAAAAGAAGACTATTCTAACGGGTTTATGTAAACCCTAACATGTGATCCCCCGACTATAAGAGCACGTGTAAATACTTACATTCAATAAAGGAAAATGCTAGGTTAAAAAGGAGATTACGATACTGTACATGCTGTACACTATTTTATCAGATATATATATATAAGAGTACAAAAATTTGTGTAAGTGGAATGTAGGTGAAGAGTTAGTTGGAATGTTAGGTGAGTGATCATTTTTGACCAAGTCACCTTTATAAAGTAAAAAATTACAAATATAATATATTTTTTAACTTTGGACTTACAGTCCATTAGGAATTAGTACCAAGTCTCATCACCTCCCATGGCCAGTGCACATGGCCGAACTAGAATTTCAACATTGTCCAAAGTTACAAACATTACTGTTAAGATAATTTTCCATTTTTTTCTCAATACTGGAAGCGTTATGCTCGAATTGATTAATGCCTTCTGGTATTGCTATTTTGCATTTAGAATTATACCAAATCATTTCTTCCAGTGTCAAATCCCAAATCTATACGTATACAACCGTTTTTAATCAGTTCCTTTTATGTGCGTTGCTAGACCAAAACCTTTGGCTTGCTTTGAGCATTTGAGTCTCTAGCTATGAGAGAAATTTCGTGAATTAATCAAATATAGGGTTTCCAACTTTTGTTTTTTTTGTTTTTTATCATGGACGCTTGGCTATTGTCTTCATCTTGTTTTACTTTTTTGGCTTGCTGTTTTGAAAACAAACGCCATTGAATCTTGAGTAGTCAATACAATGCTTCTTCAACCGTTGTTGGTACATTTAATGATCCCATACTGGCCCTAAATTCCTTCTATCAGGGGAAATACACGCTGTTGGTCTTAAATAACCCTTTTATTATATTATACGATACCATCAGGGAGAGTGCCATCATTTGTATGTTAAGGTTCACAATCCCTCAGCTACACCATTAGGATTAACTTCATTATCCTGCCTCGTCCTTTTCTTCTCCTTTCCTCATTCTGTAATGAACTTCCATATGGTACCAAGGTAGTTGAGTGGCCATAACTCAGTCCTAACGAAATACGTCCTCTTGGTCTTAAATAACTCTTTGATTATATTATACGATCCTATCAGGGACAGTACCATCATTTGTACAAGGTTCACAGTCCATTACGCCGTTAGGGTTAACTTAGGGTTGCAATAAATGTTATATTAAAGGGCTGCACAGATAGATGCCTGGCCGTTGGGAAACTTAACAGCTCTTTCCACAATTCATAATGCATGGATGTATTTTCTCACTCCTAAGCAAATACAACCTCTTGGTCTTCAATAACCCCTTTATTATATTAGACGATACTATCAGGGACAGTGCCATCATTTAAACAAGGTTCATAAACCCTCAGTTACACTATTAGGGTTAACTTCGGGTTGCAATAAATGTGATATTTAACGGCTGCAGAGACAGATGCCTGACAGTTGGGCAATGAATAACTACCAAGCAGTGAACCAATGATTGGCTTACAGCCTTTCCATCCTGTCCATTGGATGAAAATGATGTGGAATTTAACGATTAAGATGGAAAAGCAATGAACCAATCATTGGCTTACTCTTGGTGGTTATTGTTTGCCAAACTTCACAGATCTATCCTTAGTTCATGATGTATGGATGAATTTACTCACTCCTGAGTCCTAAGCAATTACACCCTCTTGGTCTTAAATAACCCTTTTATTATTTTATACGATCCTATCAGCGACAATGCCATCATTTGTATGTTAAGGTTCACAATCCCTCATTTACGCCATTAGGATTAACTTCATTATCTTGACCATCATTATCGAGCCTCCTCTTTCTGCTCTCTTTTTCTCATTCTATAATGAACTGCCTTAAGGTACCGATGTGTTTGAATGGTCATATGTCATCTAATGAAATACGCCATCTGGGTTTTAAATAACCCTTTCATTATATTTATTCGATACTTTCAGGGACATAGCCATCATTCGTATGTTAAGGTTCACAATCCCTCAATTACAAGGGTTAACTTCGGTTACAATAAATGTGATATCAAAGGTCTGCACAGACAGATGCCTACCAATTGGAAAACTTCATAGCTTTTTCCATGGATTTCTATTAGATACTCTGTATTAAAAAGCATAGAGGGGACAAAAGTTTGTAGTGCTAAGGTAATGCAAATAGCAGTGCCCTAGATTTTTACTGACTCCTGCCTAGTTTACTGTTTGAGATTTTGGCCAATGTCAATGGAATGTAGCTATAAACTCTGCAGATTTAACTATCCTAACCATTAGGTTTTAAAGATTTAACTAGTCAGCTTAGAATTACACTAAATAGAAATTTAAGATATTTAGTCATTGATCTTTGAATAGTAATGATTACCTTTAACACCTAGTTATTTTGCCCTATGTTCTTGCAGTTGGACTTACATCCTATATACAATGTTAAAGGAATATGTTCTTTGACTCTTGCCTAGTTTACTGTTTGAGATTTTGGTCAATGTAAATGGAATATAGCTATAAACTCTGCAGATATAACTATCCTAACCATTTTTAACTAGTCAGCTTGGAATTACACGAGATAGAAAATTAAGATATTTAGTCATTGATCTGTGAATAGAAATGATTACCTTTAACATCTAGTTACTGCCCTATGTTCTTGCAGTTGGACTTACATTCTACATACAATGTTCAAGTAATATGTTCTTTGGCATTGAGTACATGTTATTGGATACCTATTCCAGAAAGTGTATCCTTCTCAGCCTTGTATTCACTTGACCTACTAATGGTCCACAATATGTCATACACATTTTATAAGATAAGTTGATGCCCATTATTGTATGGGAACATCAGTTACTGATTTCTTCAGCATTGCCCTGAATTCACGGTAGCCTTGCTAGTGTAAGCTTTTGATGTTTCCTAAATTATTAAGTTGTTCTTGATCCATGTTTCACCTGTAATATTTTCTTTCATATAATAGCAATTGAATTGATAATGCTTCCACGACAAAACTGAATTTCCCAATGAACACCAACAATAGAATCAATTTGATTTTATCACAGCATGTCATATTATGATTGATTACTCCAAACATAACACTAAACAATAATTGCATCACAAATGAAAACAAATAATGCATGAATCTACAACCAGGAGCCTTCCAAAATCTAGTATAGAGCCTTCCAAAAGCTATACATGTAATATTCTTTGTAACTTTGTATTAGACCTTTATTAGACTTCGTTTCAATTTCTAGTTGTTTCGCATTTTTATTTTGTCACTATAACTAATTTATAATGGACGTCACAATAAAACCTTGTTTCACATTTTGGTTTTGTGAGAGCCACTGCTATGCAAGGAAACTCTTTTCTGCATTTATGCTTCACAAACCAGTTTAGAACATAGGGACCACCTCTTTTTGCAGACGATGGTCTCCATCACCTTTACCTATTAGATGAGGAAACTTCTTTTTACGTTGCTCCATGTTATAAAATATTTATTTTTCTATTGCAGTTCTTATCGATTGTCTTGGTACAACCAAATTATAGAATGGTATTGCCATTAGGTGTTTATCAACTTTTGGAAGGTATTATCATTTGGTTGTTTTCTTCTTCGTCCAATATTGACCACCTGAAATAAGTTGCTGCTCAATTTTTGGAATTGGGTCATTTTTACATATGGCTGGTATGCTCTATTTTATTACCTAATGGTATTGCCATTAGGTGTTTATCAACTTTTGGAAGGTATTATCATTTGGTTGTTTTCTTCTTCGTCCAATATTGACCACCTGAAATAAGTTGCTGCTCAAATTTTGGAATTGGGTCGTTTTTACATATGGCTGGTATGCTCTATTTTTGGAATTGGGTCATTTTTGCACATGGCTGGTGTAATCAAGGATTTATTTTTACACCTTCATTTGAATCTCGATTGGAAACACCGCATTCATCTTATTTTAGAATGCATGTTTAACACAATGTTTCTAAACATCAAGGAAGTAAAATCTCCTGGTAAATAGAAAAAATAGTTCATTTGCTCACTATTTTATATAAAACTTTGAATGTCTCGTTGATGCAGATGGCTTGCATATTGACCTTGAGAAGATTTAGGTTGTGGAGGATAGGTAGAGACATGTAAACCCATAAGATTATTAATTGGACATCACCAATTCCTTACAATGATGAATATATCGTAAAGGGTCTAAAATATAATTTATTGGTTATATTGTGAGATATTAGCAAACTCAAAAAATACAAACATGAACATCAAACAAACACATTGCCACATTACAAAGTTTGATCATAATGTAAGTACTAAGGTGGAATATAGCAAAATGACATCAAACACAAATTGCTACAACAACATCTAAAGAACATCATGCTATAACAAATAAATAAATATCATCAAATATATATCCTCATCATTAGTATCATCCTGTGTCCCCTCTAGCCTTTTCCTCTCTTTCAATCCTCTAAGGGACGTCTGTCAACATCCTCTAATATTGATGAAACTCCTTAATCCAAACTTTAAAAAATTAACATGTGTAAGTGACGATTTTGTTTGAGTGAAGGGTATATTTTTAATTTTTAGTATGATTAGAACATAGGATTTTAATGATTAGTACTAGTGGCATCAATGTACATTGAGGGTTTGATGCTCTTGATTAATTGTCAATCTCACACCTTCGTACATGATAGAGTCCAATGGCAACATTGCATTCTTGCTAATCTTGAAACCTAGAAACCTAAAAACTATTAAATCTAGTGAATTTTGAATGGGATATGAAATCTACTTTTCTCATGTGAAGTTTGATCAAGTTGAACCACTCACAAACGTCTTGAATAATTATTCATAATGTTATAAAAATTAAATAATTCTTTTTGAAAGTAAACAAGATTGTAAGTTTTAATTTAAGAATTCAATATTATTAATGATAACCAAAGTGACAAATTCTAGAAGTTAAATATTCCATTAATTAAATTTTATGAAACATTATTAAACTTCATTTGCCTATAGTGGAATGAAATTTAAATTTTGACACTAAAACATTCTTTAATCATGAGATTTGAGCTCTATGAAAGTCCATCAATGAAATCAATACTTGGTGATGGACTATTCAATATTTACTTAATCATCCTAAGGAACTTAGTTTTGAATGTTACATTTTTAACCAATTGAATTGCTTGATTAATAAATTTTTAGTTATGATTTCTAATTTATAGGGTTAGATATAGCTTTCACAAACCACAAACCCACTTGAATTATGATGGTAAACAACTCCCCTCTACATGTTATGTCGTTGGTCTTTATACCCATCTTTTAAATTTGTTGTTGGTCTTTATGCCCATTTTTTTAATTTGTTGTTGGTCTTTATACCCATTTTTTTTTAATTTAGTGGATACCCATTTTTTTGTTACTTAGCTCATGTAGGCTTTTGGTAGTCTTTTACAACATGTGAAACACAACAATTTTATACTTCAAATTTCCTTTTAAAATTGTGGACTAGCAATTTGTATTGTTCAATGTGATTATGATGCTATTGTTTTTTCTTCTAAATGTAAAATTATCAGAATTTTTCTTAGACTTTCTTTTAAGGGGTTTTTTCTTTTAAATGTAAAATTATCAGAATTTTTCTTAGACTTTCTTTTAAGGAAAATTTAATGGTTCTTGACTTCCATTTTGGGAAAATATCAAGAATTCTTTCAAAAAATGAGGCAACACAAATATAAATTATGCATATCATAATAATTTAATCTAGAATAGAAGTAACATATATCATTTTGTTTTGTTGTAGAGATCAATTTTGTTACACATAAATTTAGATGTATAAGGTATCAAGAGGACATCAAAAGATTTGTAAGAATTGTCCATTTTTTTATGTTTTTATTCAATTGAATCACAATATTATTGTTATTTTTTCATGTATGTCTATATATGCACCAATGTAAAAGTGAGAAAACACAACGTAAAGAAGATAAAAAGCTTGTGAAATGTACAAAAACATCATTGAAAGATGTTTTCTGTTGAAGATTTGCACAATTTATATTGAAAATTTTAAAGTTGAAGTATTGTGAAAATTTTTAGGAAGTGTGTCTAGATTGGTATTGTCTCTCACACAATGATTATTTATACATCCAAGGTACAAAGAACACTCCATGATATTTAATAAGTTAAATGTTAGGATTTCACAAGATCATTCCTTTTACAAGTAATTTTTGCTTCAAGTTTTTGGTTGACATGAAATTTTTCATTTTTTTATTGATATTTGTTTTTGGCCTTACACAAGAATGTTTGTGTCAAATTGTGACAACATGGAAGCAATACTAATTTACATTATAAAGTATTTAGTGCTTATGGCTATTAAGATATCATCGATCACTTATTCACAAAGATTATCTAAAGCATTACACCACACTTAATAAGCTAGGCATCAAAGTTTATAGGATCATTTATTTTAGAAATTGAATCTATTTTTATTTTTCACTTTTTTTTTTTTTGGTTAAAATGAAGGTTTTAAATTTCTATTGATGTTCATTTTTGGCTTTAGCGAAAGAGATTTGAGTCAAATTGTGACGTAATTGACATAATATTAATTTAGTTCATAAAATAGTTTAGTATTCACAATTATTTAGATATCACTTCTTATCATTATCATAAGCATCATTGATTAGAAACTATATGTAAATATGAAATATGGTCTAATATAATACAATTATTCTTTCATACCAACTTAGAAGGTTGATATGAATATTTATGTAAAATGACAAAATTAAGGGTGTATGCTATGCACTCTAATAATTGAAGTTATGAGGGGAATGGTCTAAAAAGGATATAAGAATATATTTTAAAAAAATGAACTATATAATACTAACCATTTTTATAAAAATAACAAGGGAAAGTCTCATCCTTTGTTTTTAAAAGAGTGGTATATTACTTGTAACAAACATTATTGTCTATTGTAAATTGGAAGAATTAAACATTGCATTTATTTTTGTTAAATACCAATATTATCATTATGAAAATTATAAATTAATATTAACCAATGTAAATGAAAAGCATCAATGGTAACTCATAAAAAAACACTTGCCACATGCCCTTAGAAATGCCTATACATATAAAAAACACTTGCCATGTGCCCTTAGAAATGCTTGTACATATACATGTGCATGACATGTTTCCTTGAGTAGGTAGTGCCTAATGTGAAAAATAATATATAATAAAATATAATAATGATAATTTGCTAGGAGATAGTACATATAAAATATATATATATATATATATGATAATTTGCTAGGGAGATAGTACATAATTTTCCATTGGGATAAAACATTTAATCAACATTATATTATTGCACCTTTGTCCACTTCAAATATGAATATTTGATTAAAATCATTTGCTTTAAAAGTTATTTTAGATTAATAATGTAGAAGCCATAATTTATATTTGTATATTTGTTTTCTTTTTTTTAGCTAATGCAAGAGTCGGGCTTTCTATTCAAAATGTTCAAAGGATAAAATTACATAAAATACAAACAACCACAAGCTAAACCTTTTAGCCCTAGGTATAAGCCTCACTAAAGAAATAAACCCGCTAACTAGGTCCTAAAGATTCAAACAACAAACCTGAAGTAACTCAAATCCAAAATAAACAATGCATGAGTGACCATTCCGATCACCTAGTGACCCACCGTGAAGCTATACATGCTTTAAGATCCGGACCCACCAACATGCACGTTGTTCCCTGACCGTTGATTCTTCTCGTCTGATCCAACGACGAAGGATCATATCACATGAACTAAAAGCTCAGAGAATTACCGCGCGATGAGGGCGGTATTCTCTCCCCAACCTTGGCCACATGTTGCGTGGTGAGTGGAATCGCTTCCAACTCCAAAAAACCGCTCACAGCTTTGAGGGCATGTGGTGAACCAGAAACCACCCCGAGGGCGGTATTAACACCACAGGAGTAATGCGAGGGGTTTTGAGTTTGCTAAGAACGCCGGGACTTCGGTCCATCACACCATCATAACTCCTCAAGCGCTTGAACCAAAGGAAGATGAAAATATTCTTACCATTCTTGATGTTCTCCATCCAATCATCTAAGTACCACTCTCTGCGGAGCAACTTCCACCTGAGACTTCTGTGTTTGCGCTTCCCTGGGCTGAGGAGGCAGACAAAGACCTGCACCCCAATTGTAACATCATTTCTGAAGTAACACTTCATATTGACTTCGAATCAACTAGACCCTGTCTCTGTGACTGTTACCCAACTCTGTTTCGATATATCATTCTGTCCTCATCTGCCTGATTGAGACAATGCTCCCTCAATCTATTCTGAGGCATCTCTTGCCATCTCAACTTGACCCTGATTTTGGTACAGAGCACCCCTTGATTAGCTAGAATGTCCGCCAATTTATTTGTTGTCCTTCACACATGAGTAAAACTCACAGTTCGCAAGCACAGAAGGTGAAACTGAATCCTTTGAAAGACCTGAAGCAACCTCTAGTGTCTTGAGACTTTTTCCAGCTCCATGCCACAACAGATTCTCTTGACCGAGTTGATGATTAACTCAAAATCAGCTTCAATTATTATATTTTGAAGATTATCCTGCTTCAGGATTTCTCAACATTGCTCAAGTGCCATTAATTCCGCCATATTGTTTGTAACTCTTCCGAAATGGCAATGAAAAATAAAAAGGATGCAACCATTTTCATCCCTTGACACCCCTCCATAACCAGCAATACCCAGGTTTCCTTTTGAGGCCCCATCAATGTTGCATTTCAAAAAACCTTGAAGGGGAGGATGCCAGCAGTCTGGCTTATTGACCAGTTTCTTCACCTTCTTGTCCATGCCCTGTGGTATAAGCCCCTGCATACCCAATTGAAGAAGTATTTGCATTTCAGCTTCTGAAGGTGGATTCTTTGGGGAGGTTCACACTAAAGTTCCCACTGTCTCTTTAAGCTGTCTTAAGATCTGCGCAATAATGCTCTTGGAGGAACTTTTCTCATTTTTGAAGATTTTGTAGTTCATTTCTTTCCAGACATTCCATATTATGAAGCTTGGAGTTAAAGCCCAAGCTAAGTGAAGAATTTCATAATCAGAGAAGTTTCTTCTCCAGTTATTAAGAGTATTGATAATGCTTCCTTTGTCCCTGTCTGTCTGTCTGAAAATTATGGCCAAAAGTATCCCACAACCTGGAGGTGAAAATGCAATTATTGAGAAGGTGCTTCATCATTTCCTCTTGGGATTCACAAAACTGGCATCTAGATGGTCCCAGAACACCCCTCTTCTAAATTTTTTCCCAAGTCAGAATTTTCTTATGATGTACCAGCCACATGAAGAGTTTGATTTTCATCCATCCTTGATGCCTCCATAGGTTCTGCCAAACCCTGTCCGGTTCATTGGAATCCAGCTCCAGGTTTATGCACTTTACCTCCTTAAGATTGAAGGTACCTTCATTATTGTTGCCCCATCTAAGTTGGTCATGCCCCTCTGATACCAAAATTTTCCTTTTGGTTCAACATTGTTAGAAGTGCATCAACTTTTGCTTTCAACGGGCTATCATCCTTATATTCCATATTCTTCTAGGTTCTCCATTTTCCTTCACTATTGGTTTGATCCCAAAAATCTTTTACCCTAAGTAACCCTTTGGTATCAATTTCTTTCTTGAGGTCCACAAAGTCCTCTCTTAGCAATGTAGGTTCTTGTTGCCATTTATCCTCCCAAAACAAAGCAAGATCTCCCTCTCTAATTTCCCAGAAGCTATTTTTTTGCACTAAGCCTCTATTCTCCCAAGCTTTATTCCAGATGTAGGAGCCTTTTATGATGCCATTCATCCTTATGTGATCATTATCTTGCCAATTGCTGGCGTATTTTTCTTTCCAAATACGAGCCCACTGAGCCTTTGGATCTTTTACCCAACGACACCATAATTTTGCCCCTAAAACTTTTCTTAGCACTTCCAGATCATCCAGTCCAAGACCTCCGTGGTTTTTAGGTTTGCAAATCTTATTCCAGGCTACCAAGGCCCATTTCTTTCTCTCCTCTCCCTTACCCCAAAGAAAGTCTCTTTGAATGGTTCTAAATTGTTGCAAAACTCCTTTTGGAGCTGGAAGGGCTAAAAGCATGAAGACGGGGATTGATTGAAGTACAACTTTTGTAAGCACCAGCCGCCCTGCCAAGTTCAAAGATCTAATAGTCCATGTCTGGGTTTTATCCTGCATCTTGTTAATCACTGGCTCCCAAATGCTCTTGTGCGAAGGTTTATCAGTTAAAGGAACTCCAAAGATTTGGAAGGAAGGATATCCCTTTGAAAGCCCAAAATTCTGGAGATATTCCTCTGAATAGCAATATTAATGTTAAAGAAGAAAATCTTAGATTTGGAGAGATTTACCTCCATACCCGTAGCCATGGCAAAGTCACTCAAGATTTGTTTATAAGCTAGCGCTTCTTTGACCGTGGGGATGTCCTGCAGCATGGTGTCATCAACAAATTGTTGATGGGTCAAAGCATGTCCAGTCTCAGAGAGTTGGAGACCCTTGATGTTACCCACCTCTTTAGCATGCTTGATAGTTCGACCAAATCCTTCCATAATGAGGATAAATAGAAAGGAGGAGAGCAGATCTCCTTGCCTGAGGCCTCTTGAAGGAGTAAAATTCTTGGATGGAGAACCATTAACTAGAATTGAAAAGCTAGATGAAGTCACCAGGGCCATAACCCATCTTACCCAGTTATGGTCAAATCCAAAGGCTAGAAGGACCTTCCTGATATAGGTCCAATTTAACTTGTCATAAGCTTTGGCTAGGTCCAATTGCATAATCATTCCTGCCTTCCTATTGCTGAACAATGAATGAACCACCTCGTGCACTTGAATGATGTTATTGAGAATTTGTCTACCCTCCACATATCCTGATTGCTCCACAGAAACTAAAGTAGGAAGAAGGGGTTTGAGTCTGTTAGCAATAACTTTGGATATTATCTTGTACACCACATTGCACAAAGCTATGGGTCTAAATATGTTTGGAGTCTGAGAAATGTCCTATTTGGGATCAAAGTGATGAAGGATGTATTGAGCACCTTCAAAATGGTTCTATTCATCTAGGAGTCCTCCATGAAATTCAAAATATCTTGCTTGCCAATGTTCCAGCAAGCTTTAAAGAAATCAACATTGAAACCATCAGGGCATGGCACTTTATTGTTTTGCATCTCTTTGATGACCTCACTAACCTCCTCTTCAGTCACTGGCCTATTGAGATTGAAATTATCCTCTCTCGTTACTAGTTTAGGATGTGCCTTGTTAAGTCCTTGATAAAATGAGCTTTGTCTAAAATGGTCTCCTCTGCGATACTTCAAAAGTGTTGAACCAACACAACGTCTATATCTTCATGGGTATTGAGTAGTTGACTTCCGGCATCCTTGAACAATGAGATCTTGTTATGAGACCTATTCGCCATGGTGGATTTGTGGAAAAACCTAGTATTTCTCTCCCCTTCTTTTAGCAATTGAAATCTTGATTTTTGTCTCCAAAATATCTCCTCTTGTTTACATAAGTTCTCCCAGTCATGATGATGCTTGGCGAATTGATCATTTCTGACTCTATCAAATCCATTCGTGATAAGGGCTTGATTGAGTTCCTGCATTTTACCTTAAATAGCTTTTTTTGCTTCAAAAATATTACCAAATTCATTCTTGTTCCAATCTTTGAGTCTGAGTTTGATGTGTTTTAGTTTTTTGTGTAGCAGAAACATTCTTGTACCCTGAATATGCAGATCTTCTGTCCACCATTTTGCAATATTGTTGATAAAATCTGGGTGGGTGAGCCAGATATTCTCAAATCTAAAAGGTCTGTTCTTGGGGGTGCCAATGCCCTGAACCTCAAGTTGTACACGCCAATGGTCCCAGCCTCCAAAGGGGAGAATTCTCACTGTCATTTCCCTATCTGTGAGCATAAGGTCCTCTGAGATTATGAATTTATCTAACTTTGAGGATACTTGAGACTCCTCGTCTCTTATTGTTCCATGTAAAGAGGCTGTTACTCATATCAGTGTCAACTAGCTTCATATTGTCTATAAAATTTTGAAATGCTATAGAGTCTTTGAGTAAGGTTCTGGTTCCACCTTTTTTCTTCGACAATGATTTGATCATGTTGAAGTCCCCACCCATGATCCATGGTACTCTTGCATGTCTATCTCTTAGTTCCACAAAAGAATCCAGAAGCCTGAGTTTATCATCCAGTCTTTGGGGGCCATAAACATTTGTAATCAAATAAATCTCCCTGTCTCGCATAGGCTGAATAACCACTGATAAATAATTCCTAGATGCCTCAACATCTATTATGCCAATCTTTTGGGGGTTCCAAAGAGTAAGTATACCTCTTGCTATTTTATCTGCTTTGACTTCTAGAAACTCATATTTATTGAGCCATTTACTGTGTATTTCTTTTATTTTTTGAATGGAGCATTTAGTTTCCTGGATAAAGATCATATCCAGAGCTTCTTGTTTCATTCTATTGCGAAGTATCTTTTGTTTTCTTTTACTTCCTAGACCTCTGATATTCCAAGATGTGAACTTCATTATGAAAGATTTGTAAAGGGGTAGCTAGTTAGATCTTTCATCTTACCTGAATCTATCATTAGATTTCCACATTCCATCAATAACTCATTCTACTTTTTTATGCCTCTTTTCCTTCCTGGATTTCTAGGAGCTAATCCTGGTGTGGTTTTCATAGTTTTCACACCTTTGTTTCCCTTCGTTTCATTGTTTCTTTGCCTTTCCAGCCCTTCAACCTGAGTTTTCCATAGGAACAGTTGTACTCTGTTAAACTCTTCTTGAGGTAGTGAGTTTACCCCTCCCATGGTCCCTTGTTTTAAGAACCCTTCCAGATCTAGGTGTTCTATCAAGAATATCTTGCAGTTCATGATCCTCCATTTCTATCTCACTCTGGGTCATTTCTTGGTCCATTTCCAGTTCCCCATCGCTCAACGCAGTCTCTTTCTATTTATTAATATCCTGTGTTTGCCCACTATTTTCTTCTTTCTCCTTCTCCCTTGGGCTGCCTTCCATTACCTGATCTACCTTTGTTGTCTCTTCTTCTTCTTCTAGAACTTGTAACCTGTTCAGACTGGCCTATTTCCCTTCTGTTTGATGTTTCTTTGGCCCCCTTTTTCCACCCTTTCCTCTATATCCCACTTTGTGAAAGTTTTCAGTGTCTTTCACTATGGTAGCTTTACTTTTGTTCTCTATTTTACTGAGAGGGCAGTCTCTAAATAGGTTCCCATGCTCATGGCACCTACGACATCTGAAAGGAATATGTTCATAATCTACTATTTGCACCCATTTTTCATAAAAAGCTTCCAAGATGACTTCATCTTATAGAGCTCCAGAGAGATCCATCTCCACACATATTTTTGTGAAGGAAGTATATTTTCCCCTTCTAGTGGCCTCAAATGCTTTGACAAAACACCCTAATTTATTTCCTATGGCAGATAAAGATTCATTTTGCCAGTAATCTAGAGGTAGGGAATAGAGTCTTACCCAGACCGGGACCGAAGTGAAAGTCTCTCGCTTTGGGACAAAATTCATCATCCAAGGCCGCATGTAGAGGCCTGCAGCTGCATAGAAGTAAGGCCCTCCTTCAAACACCCTGTCTTTGTCTTCAATATTTGTAAAGACCACAGTGAAGAAACCCTTTGACCCAAGATGTAGATCTATGCCTCCTTTTGGTTCCTAGTGGTATTTAATCCACGTTTGTAGTGCCTTTCCTGTCAGCCATAATCCCATGAATTTACAAATGATAGTATAGGTCCGCATGTGGTCCCTGTGCGCCTGCAGAGCAAGATCATTTAAAACTACTCTAGATGTGACCTCAGCCTTAGGTTTACATGACCCCTTTTGCATTTTGTTTTTTGCTTCCTGTTTCTTGTCTTCTTCCTCATTTTCTTTTGTTCTATTGTCCTCCCTTGTATTGGTCAAATCTTGTTCCTCTTCAATGTTCCTTTTACCTTCTCCTGAAGGACCTCTGACAATTTCTATCGGTTTCTTACTTCGGTTGGCTACGACCTGACTGTAGGAGGGAGTAGAGCTCCCCGTATATTTGTTTTCACTTTGGATCAATATAAAAAATACTATTTTTTTTTTTTTTTTTTTTGTATCACTTTTAATTTTGAGATAATGAGTTTCTATCATGTACACCATGTTTCTCATTGGATTGATATAATGGTAAATCCAAGATTAATACTTTTATTTTTTAGTGATTTTCTCTCACACATTAAAATATATACTATATCATTTCTCCTTGAACTAATATGATAAAAAATAATTAAAATTTGTATAGAATCTTGACATTGGTTTATTAGCATTGTGAAACACCACAACTAAACACATTGTCTAATTCTTTAAAGTTTCAATCACAACTTAGGAAACACACACACACATATATTTGATTAAAAATATGTTAGATGAGGGATGCTCTATGGTGCCATGATGAGAACTAGGCCATGTTGTGCAATACAATTGAAGTGTGTTGATAAAGGGGCATGTCGCCCCATTAAGAAAAATTAGCAAGAGTTAGCAATACTTGGAGTGTCATTTATGGCACACATGTCATTTATTTGAGTGTTATGAGCCTAATAATGCACAAAGGTGTTTTAGCATTACAATTTTAAATATGCACATTTGAATATAGGCCAAGCTATGTAATGGTGATGGACCATGTTCACTATTTGAGTATTATGAGGTCATGAATTTAGAGAAATCTAATCTCTTAATTTCTTGGAAAGTAACAACTTGTTTGGTTTTTCTCTCTTGTATTGATTTTTGGTGAGCATCACGAAACTAAAAATAATCTAAACTAGACATTTTGCAACCATAATTCTAAAATATAGTTAACACTCCCATGTGCTCAAATTTCACCTAGATACACACTTTAGTTCCATATATGTAAGAGAAGACAAGAATTTTGGCTAGTCCTCCACTTAAGCTAAGGCTTTCCTCTTCTGCATCTCTATTGATTGTCACTAATTCATCATTATTTTCTAGAGTAATGTGTCAAAATTTATAATTGGAAGTGTCTTGACAATATATTATTTGATGAGAAATTAGCCATTGTCCTAATGTCAATTTTCCATACTCCTTTGGAAGTCAGCAAGGTCCATCATCTTAACAATGATGCCACAAAATTGATCACTTGCACTTATATGTAATCAACAAAAGTAGATTGAGTTCATTTTATACTATCACTGTCTTAAACAAGAAAAAAATACCCTGTGGTGCCTTCAGTAAATACTCAAAAAGACCCATTGAGAAGAGTAGAAAGATGTGATATTTACCAAGATTTTCCTGAGTTTCTTTGTGGGTAGTGATGTTCTTTTCAATTACTCATAATTATCTTAGTGAGCAATTAATCAGGTGTGCATTTAAATTGTCAATCTAAGGTTCATTTGGAACTTGCAAACTGCTATGCATGATATATGCTAGTGTGATAAGTTGTGTGTTACAAAGTTGTAGTAATATGAAGGTTGTCATAGTGCAAGATAAAGATGCTTTCATAGGTTATTGATATGAATAAACAAACCAAATTTGCAGGAAATAAAGTACTCTTGCAGTAAAGTAAATTGTAGGGAAAATTAATTCAAAATTCAAAGTTAACACACTTGTAGAAAAGTAAACATACTAGTTACTAGAAGTGACATGTTCAAGTATAATGATATTCTTGGTTTGTTATAACAAAGATGCAATGGAATGTGCCTAGGATGCAATGAATGACAAGCAAACAAACCCATAAACAATATGCAAACATTACATATCTTTCAATTGTAAATTGTTATTGAAAACAAAGTAAAAGTAAGATAAAAGCGAGTTGCAATAAGAGGAGTTGTAACAACAACTAGAATGTCCAAAAATATACAAATTTGTTAGCCCTGGAATTAGTGTTTTGAATTGCATAACCTGGAGTTGAAGCAGAAAGTGAGTAATGTGGCTAAAACATAAATGTCAGAATTGCAATAGAAGGAAATTAACAAAGTTGCAACAAAAGGAAATTAACAAAAATGCAACAAAAAGTAAATTAACGAAATTGCCATAAATGAAACTAATTGTAAAATAACAAAAATGTAAATATTAATCTAGTTTTTAATGCTAGCTAACAATACTAATCAAAGGAGGGGGCCACACGATCACAAGATTGGTATTGAGGAATTGTAACAAAGGATCTTTTCTATTACAACAAGGAGAAAACTTATACAAAAACCAACAATAATTCCTTCCTTTATTTCTCCTCTCCTGGTCTTCAAAGGAAGCCAAGTGTTTATACGAGATGCTTGCTATCTAAATTAAGTGAACAATCATACATCCAACTTAAGAGAATCAAGCAACTCATCTTGTTACAACAACATATTCAAAAATTGGTATGATTTGAGTAAAAATTGACTCATATTAGTTGGGTGTCATTGACAACTGAGTTATCCTTCTTAATTGGTCACCCTCTTAACTTTGTAACCTTCCATCGTGAGAGAATCATGTTGGGCGTATAGTTGGAGCAGTTGATCGATAAGTTGGTATAGAGTTGGAGTTGCAGCAACACAAAGTCAAGACATTCGTGATCTGCAATAGCTTCATTGGTCCTAGTGAGTTGTATCATTCCCCTTAGTGACCATGTCAGAGTTGCGGTGACATAGAAGGAGTTCCAGCAGTGGCGTGGAGGAGAGCTGCAAAATTTTCTTGTCTTGGTCCAAAGAGTTGCAACACTTGTATATCGGCTTACAATGCTCGTTGTGGAGTTGCAACAACATGGAGGAGATGCAACCATTGCATTTTTATCCTATCTGACAATGTTAGTATGAAAGATACAAAATATCACAACATAACACAAGAATAATTGTAAAAGTGGTGAAAATGAGATTATTCATACATACACCAAAAATAGGGTAATAATGGATGAAAAATGCATAAGGAATGGAAAGTGGAAGAATGACATAAAAAAGGTTACATGCGGGTGTTGAAAATGTGCCAATTTGAACACCTGCCATCTTCCCCCAACCAAAGTTGTTGCATGTCCCTTATGCAACTAACAACCAGTCCCAATCAAAGAGAATAAGGCTCCCATGGAGGTTGTTGAGGTTGGAATCTGTCTGCCCTACTTTGTTTGGAAGGAGGTATCTTTCTTTTTCTCATATGGCCTTCTAACAAACAACTTCTTTCTTATTGGCTAGCTTATATCCCTTCTTGTAGGGCTTGTCCAGGAACCATATCATAGGATAATGGAAGATTAATCTAATCTAATTGTCCCCACATTCTCCCATGCACATTACATAGTTCTGCACTCTCTCTAAGGAAATATGTAAATTTCTAGGATCGAATGGATCTTTTTGCTTGATGCCCCCTTAACCCATTTCCTCTTAGTTTGCATCCTTCTTTAGTGGGTTTCCTAAGTACATTGATTTGATCCAGACAACATGTAACTACCTCTTGCTTGTGCTTCAATGAAAATTCCATCTTCGATGAAGAATATATCCAACTCTTACGGTTCTAGATAAAGTGCTCTCCCCTTATCCATAATCGACAGTTAAAATTATTCTCTACAACTTTGTGAGCTACAACCTAGTCAACTTGGTTGGTTAAAAAGGAAACAAAAGATCTTATTTGAATATCCCTCAAAAAATGATTGGGGTTTCATATTTTTTCATGAAGTAATAAGACATCATGCTGATATAACTCACAAAGGAGGTTCTTCTCTTTGTGAGTGCACTCTGAGTAGGTTGCAAGGAAGGTAAGAGGACTAGTGATTTCAAAAGGTTTACTAGTCATAAGTGCATTTTTCTGAAACAACATATCTTTTTCTTATAGAAACATGTTATACTGAGGAGAGGGAGGTTTACAGCTGAGGACAACCTTCACTAGCATACCAAATTAAATTTTTTGGATCTCTAGTTTATTGATTTTACACTCTAGTTGGTCCACCTTCTTCCTTTCCTCTTCCTTTACTTTCCATCTCATCTTATAAACCTTTTTTTATCTCATCCCACTTATTCTTCAGTTATTTAATAGCCTTTTGATGCTCCTTAAGGGGTATCACCTACTCTTCATAGGATGCCAACTAGTGTTTCCATTTGTCTTCTTGTGCCTTTATCCACTTCTTATATTTATTGTACTATATCCCCTCATATTCCTCTATCCTATTTTTAGTCTAGGTGAATTTATTAGCAGTTTCACAAGTGTGGTTTGTACTATGACATCATCTTTTCCTCTTTCTTCATCCAAAATTCTCTTCTTTTTTTGTCTACTGGGCTCCTTAGTAGCAAGATCTGTTGATTGGGAGAGGTAATCCAACCCCTTAAAGGATTACCATTCATTTGATTATGTCCTCATCACATTAATAATGTCTTCCATTTCCTTATTTTTCATTTTGAGTAGCTTATTTTTTTGAATGAGTGATGCATACAAAAGTAAAGAGGGAAACCACCTTATCTTTCTACACTCTCTAGGAGTAGTAGCAATTCTATCCATAGGAGTTGCAGCTACTAAAATTTCAATAGTTTCTTCCCATGTCCTCCCTTCTCTGTCCAAAGATCGTTCCATAAGCAACTTGATATGGTTCTGATGTGAAACAATGTCTCTCAGCTTGTTTGCCTTTCGTGCAAGGGCTGCCACGTTCTACAGGGTTCTGAGCAAGAAGTATGGAAAATTAACAGTGTGGTAGTGCTTGAGGTGGTTGAGGAGGAAAATATATTAAATTTATATAGTTCCATAACATCCTTTGCATGTGATATATCTTTTTATAAGCAAAGTTGTGCGGAAAAGACCGACAAGCATATCTTATTCCTTTCTTCACCAAAGCCTCTTTGAGTTCTAGAAATTTCCAAAGGGTTCCGGGCTTGGATGTCCTCTTGCAATACCATTGTTCCCCTTCCTATGGAATTCATGTCACTTTTTCCATAATTTTCTTTGTTACCTCCACAAATATTCCAACAACCATTGACCTATTGGCCCTGAAATTCAAGGTGAATTCCAATGTTAATTCATCATTGTAGCCTTTCAACCTGTACACATACTCGATCCATCCCTCCCTTTAAAAAATAGCCCTAACATGGTCACAGGCTTCCAAGATCACTACCTCAGTGGGTTCGTGGAGGATGAGTGAGCCTTCCATGGTTCCTATAACTCTCCTTCGATTGTCGCTATTACAAAAGGAAAATGACGACTTTGACGAATTCTAGGGGGTATTTTAAAATTTGAGGTGGAGTGTCATATTTAATGGTTTCTGGTGGGTAGGTTACAAATTTGGGAGCATGATGCAGGGGAATGGCGGTAATAGGTAATGATAAACAAGTAATTTTACCACTTAAGACCTATTTATTATGAAAACTGTTGGAAAATGCATTTGTCATATCTTACCTTAGAGGATCTACCTTAATACAATGGTTGAGTTGGAAACTAATCCCATAGATTGTGCATTCTTGTCAAAGTTCTAGCAACAGGAGTTGCAACATAAAAGTAGTAGCAATAGAAGCAGGAATTGTGGTTGGAGGGATCACAACAATGGTAACCAAAGTTGTAGCAATGGAAGATGTGGCAAGAGGAGTTACAACAATGGGAGTTGTAGCAACAAAACTGGTGGCAAGGATAGTTGCAACAAGAGGTATTACAATAAAAAGAGTTGCAACAATGGGAGCTGCAGTAACAAGAGTTTCAACAACAAGAATTGCAGCAATTATCGATCAACAACAACACTCTTCCCTGTATATGACAATCATTTTTATTGGAGAAGGATCTTAGCATAATCGTCGTAAAGTTGGCAAGTTACCTTCTCTCTCTCTTTTTTTTTTTTTTTTTTCATGTTGTTACCTAACCAAAGCTAGTTTTTGCATCGCATATGCCCATGTATTATACTTGGGGTTTTCATATATAGTCCCCCTCCCCCCATTTTTTGGAACAAAGGAGTGAATTATCCGACAAGAATCTTCTATTTCTAAACCAACTCCAAATGTCATCCACATGATTTTCCATAGTAAGGCTTCCTTAAATAAGGGTTGATGATATAAAAGAAGCATATGTCCATTGGCCATCAAGGGAGTTCTTTCCCCATATATAGTGTGGATTTTGATGGCTCCATTGTCATAGACAATATCAATCTGATAGATCTTGAGCCATCTAGTGTGGATCTTCCCTTTGAAGTCTTTAAACCTAGAGTCAAATAACAAAGCCTAGCCACAAGCCTTAAACTTCTTCTTCTTGATGAATTTATTATGCCACTATGCCCTGTGATTCTGTAACATTGTTGTTTGGTGCAAGGAATCCTAAGAAAGTTCACCCAACTCATTAATTTGGAGGAGTCTCTACCTTTGACCTTTTGTTAGGTCCATGCCAAGTTGGAAGGATTTTCTAAGTGTCTAGATATCTATCTCAATTGGAAATAATACTCTTTTTTCATACATGATATTGTAACGAGTGTAACTGATAGTAGTTTTCCATGCAATATGATAAGCCCATAAAGCTTTAGAATCTATGTCAGCCCAATCCTTGAGATGTAATCGAATAGTTTTGGTGATGATGGTATCAAGGATCTTATTTGTTCCTACCACTTGTCCATTAGCCTACAGATGATATGATGTGGTAACTATGTGTTTGATCTTGTATTTCTCCATTAAGGCTTTAGTGAGATTTGATGTGAATTGGGTTCCTCCATTCATGACTATCTCCTATGGTATCCCAAATATGTTGGATATTTCCTCATGAAGAAATTCTGCTACTACTTGTTCATTTGTAGTTGGGAGTGATTTAGCCTCTATTCATTTCATGATATAATATGTGCATACTAGGATGTAGGAGTTGCAGTGAGAATGTGGGTTGATTATCCTAATGAAGTCAATGGCCCATTTTTCAAAGGTTTCCAATACTAGTTATAGTTGTAGTGGCATCTCATCAGATTGCACAAGTCTTCTCATGTGTTGGCAGTTATCACACCTCTTTACATATTCCTTAACATCTTTGAAGATGGAGTTTTATCGACCAAGTGGCCTGCATATGGTCCATCATGGCAATCTTTGAGGATTTCATAGCTTTCATATTCTCTTACACATATCCAAATGATGAGGTTGGGGCTTGCATAAAAGAGACACAAATCACTTAATGGGAACCTTCCGTTTTGTCTCACAATATTTGAGATTCCTTTAGCGAGAGATAGTGTGGAAGTCTACCTACAACTAAGTAGTTAGTGATATCTACAAACCACAAAGATTTATTAGAAATCACCAATAGGCTCTTATAAGGAAAATAACACTACAAGGAAAAGACCTTCTAGAGGAGGTTTTTGCGGAAGCCCCTATAAAAATAGCCCAAAAACCTGTTTGTAGTAGAGGTCACTGGTGGAGGTGGGCGGGCGAATGTTTTAGTGAATTTCTTTTGGACGGTGCGTCTACAATATACAAACGCACCGGTGCTTTACTATCCATACAAGCATCTATTCCACATAGAACATAGTGCACCATGGAAAATTTCTTTTTATAAAATAAAAAAACATGGTGCGCCAAATAACACAATGCACTAGTGCTTGAATAATCGATAGCATCAGAAAAATGTTAACTTTTAAAAATTGTCAGTGCTATATACACTCGCAACACTGGTGCCCTTCATGTCGTAAAATGCCCCATTTCATACCAAGAAGGAGCACCACTATAGTTTTTAAATTTAAAAAAAATACGGTGCTATTTTCCAATGATGCACTGGTGTTGTAAATGTATAAAAACACCTCGGGGCATCTTCTAAAGAGCACCGATAGGCAGTTTTTAATTTTAAAAAAAGAGCGGTTGTATAGTCAAATAAAGCACCGGTGCGGTACCTATATTAGAATGCCCCAGGGAATCCTAACAAAAGCACCGCTATAGATTTTTTAATTTAAAAAAAAGTGGTTCTCTTAGATATCTTCTGCACTAGTGCGGTTATAGTAGCACACTGGAGGAGGGTTAAATAAAAAGAAATCTCCCAGCCATAAATTTCATTTTTACCATCTATAGTGCTAGAGAGATCTGAAGCACCAGTGCCACTCTTTCTTCATGCAAGCGCCCTAACATCGATGCTTCTCTTGCTCACCATCCTTTCGTACCATGCCCAGTGCCTAACTTTCCAATTTTTTCAAACTGTGGTGAAATTTGTTTTTCTCAATTACGTGTCAATAATGCCTCCTCGACGAGAAAATGTCTAGGTAATGTCTATGTTTCTCTCTAATTTAATTTTTTATTGGATTAGAATTTCAAATTAGCTTAAAAAATCCAATGCTTTTGAAAAAAGAAAATTCTCTGCTGATGCGCTCGATATGTTTGGCTCACATTGATAGCAGTGCAACCTGTAATTTATCGGGTGCATCGTAGTTTGGTGTGTGAACATAACACACCACTATTGTTACAATGCGTTTCGTAAATGAAAATGCACTGAGAAAGCTATAAATTGTACATTGGTGCATACAATATTTAGGTTATGCCTCGTGCATTTATATTTACTAAGCACACCATAAAAATAATATTTAAAAATATAGCTATAGCTTGATGCATTCGATAACCTAAATGTTTTGTATCAATGTGAAAATGTTATATGTGTGCACCAGTGCATAAATGTGATGCATTGCAACGGAAATTTAAATATGTGAACCAAAAATGGTGAGTCATACGTGTGTGCGCATCGATGCTAGTGTGGTTGTGTTTGATAGCACACTGGAGCCGGTGCATGACTATTTTTTGGGTGCACCGATATATATTTTTTTAATTGTAATTTATGTTTCCATATTTATAAATACATTTTTCATTTAATAAAAAAATGTATTTTAGGTATGAGGCTGATGTATTTTATATGTCAATCATGTGGTAGAGACGTCAACAGTGGGAGCAACAACAGGAGTAGGAGAAAATAGCATACCAATACAATGTGGTCCACTGTCCGACCATGGGAGGCTAGAGAGAGGGAGAGGGATTTATTCCCTCGCCCTATTACTGCAACGACATGAGCACTCTTAAGGAATGCATGCCTCCTCACATACTATGATGAGGCTACATCCCTAAAGGTGCACTATATCTTGTTGATGCATCTGATCTGCAAATGGAGTGTCCAGGAGCAGGTTTTCCATGTCGGTCTTGGGGCATGGTATAGGTCCTTTGAGGAGGACATATACTTTTATCACTAGCCTATTCAGGAGGGGAGGATTTTCCCCAATTCCCTGATATCCCCCAAGGGGTTGCAATAGAGAGTCAAGTTGCATACTCTCAGAGATATGTTGGGCCTCATGCAGTCCATCCAACAAAATTTCAAGTGCATGATGGACAACTACGGATTTCTTCTTTTGTTACGCAGGAGGTTAGGTGCCTCTCGTTATTAGTAACCACCATTGAACACCTTACTAGTGATGGGAAATTCATTAGTTTCCCTCTTTTGTATTATGTCGATTCTTTGATTCAGGCACCATGTTGTATCAGATGGTCTACCAATTTTTTGAGGCAATTTCGTATGGCTTTAAATAGATGTTGTGCGACGATACATGGGAGGGAAAGCTTCCCTTTCACTTCAGAAATTTTTTATTTTTATTTTTTTGAGAGGCTTCTAGAGACGAGGCATACATTTGACTGTCGCCCTCCTAGGTTGACCACTGCGGTCTGAGTTCACATGTGGGCCCAAATGATGCACAAGAGGGGCCTGCCAGAGTATCCGACTAGGATTTCCACCCAAGCACTAGCACTACTAGCCAGAGAGTTTGACCATGTGTTTATCTTGTTGTCGTTTCCGTATGCGGGGATTGATTGGAGATAGTGTCTCAACATGATCTTCACATCGGTTGAGCTTCCAGATGGTAGAGGTAATATTTGTGTTTTCTTTAAATTAATCTAGTTTCATTTTGTTGTTTTAATTAATTAGAATAAAATTTATTCTAACACATTCTTTAACTTGTTTTATTAAATTGTACAATGAAATTATCTAATTATTATTATGTACTATATATTTTGTATACATCAGCACATTCGATGGGGACATGCCTCCTCCTCCACTGGATGGAGGAGATGGGCGAGGTCCAAGAGGGTGAGGCACATCATCAAGGGGCCGTAGGGCTAGTTTATGTTTTCAGATGGACTACTGCGACAAATTGGTCATATTTTTGATTGAGGAGGAAGTCCACCATGTGAGGGCTTAAGATATCAACGCAAATCCTAGGTTCATGGATCTCTACAGGGACTGTCTATGCGAGATGATGTCTCTTATGCGTTATATTATTAGAGATAGTAGGCTACTAGCAACAATAAGGGATGTAGTGCATGCAATGACATATACATTAGATGAGGCTGGTGATCACGATAATGATGATGAATGGTGATCATGATCATGATGATGAGGGTGGTGATCATGATGCTTCTAGTAGTACTACCCCATCGGATCATGGTCAACGGGGTGTCAGTGATCCTTCTAGTAGTAAACCCCCTCCTCAATCGCCTGACGAAGAGATGCCAGAGCTAGAGGATGTTCCTTATGTTTCTCCTGACAGAGCAAACCAACCACCTCCTCCTCCACCTTAGAGTTCGAGAAACATTGAGGAAGTAGTTTACCATCCATCATATAATACTGCATACCATCCACCTCCTCCTCCACCTCAGAGTTTGATAGATTTTGAGGCATTAGTTGACCATCCATCGCCTTTTACTGTAGATCAGACTAGTACTACTACATTTGTTGTATAAGATATTTGGTTGCAGTTAGTTGACTTGATGTAGCTATTTGACTTGTTTGTGTATATTGTTGGGTGTGGAGCATGATTATTTAGAGGTCTTTGTTTCATCCGGATGTATACCCCAGGAAGTTTGTACACCCCTCCATGCAGGGGGTGTGCGGGGGGGACTTGTCCCCCCCGTGGTGGGGGTCTGGGGGCTATCAGTCCCCAGTCAGGGGTTTCGGGGCAACACCCCCGAAGCTAAAAAAATATATAAAATTTCCTTGTAAAAGTATAGTAATTTCTAGTCAATTTGGACCGTTCATTAGGTGGATGATCTGACGGTAGAAATTATGTTTAGTTTAGGGTTTTTTGCCCTAGAAGGCAACCCCTCTCTTTGTATGAGGGCATTGTATTGAGGCTGAGTAATAGATGTGTATTCTCCGAGCGAGAAATAGAGATGTGAGACTGTGAGAGAAAACAAAGGATATTACAGCGGATCTGCTATAGGTTGTGTCTCTTCATTTTGTTGGATAATAGAAAGGAAGGACTGGCTGTTCGGGGTGGATGTAGCCCAAACTGGGTGAACCACATATATCTGTGTCTCTATGGTTTTATGTGTCTTCTATGTTTATATTTATGTAATATCCTATGTGTTCCATTGCTCTGTAATATATAATTTTCTATTAATTGGTATCAAAGTCGAAGGTCTATTTGGTTGAAAAACTCGCATGAGAGAAGGGCTCTTGGTTCGAGTGGGAGCAATGGTGGAAGATGGTAAGTTTAGGGTCGAGAAATTTAACGGCCAAAACTTCTCGCTGTGGAAGATGCAGATGGAAGATTATCTGTATTAGAAAGATCTATACCTACCATTGGGTGGAAAAACAAAGATGCCAACTAGTATGACAGATGAAGAATGGAACCTTCTCGATAAAAAGGCACTCGGAACAATATGGTTGTGCCTCGCAGCGTTGGTCGCCTTCAACATTTCAAAGGAAACAATGACAGGGGTTGATTAAAGGCATTGGTGAAACTATATGAAAAATCCTCGGCCTCAAACAAGGTATTTCTTATGAAACAGTTATTTAATATGAAGATGTCGGAAGCTGGATTTGTTGCAGACCATTTAAATGATTTTAATACTGTTACAAGTCAGTTAAGTTCTATAGGTGTGAACTTTTATGATGAAGTTAGAGCTCTGTTATTCTTGTGCTCATTGCCAGAAAGTTGGAATGGTTTAGTAATGGCCTAGTACTTTAGCTCTGTTTCTGGATCTAGTACTTTAAAGTTTGATGATATTGTCGGTGCTATCCTTAGCGAGGAAATGCGATGAAAAAGATCTGGTGAGACATCAGGTAATGCTTTGAGTGCAGAGTCTAGGGGAAGAAAAATGGAAAGAGGAAAGAGCTCAGGATATTGTAGTAAATCAAGGAAAGGTAGATCCAAGTCCAGATCGGGAATAGTCTGCTAGAAATGCGGAAAGAAAGGACACCTAAAGAAAGACTGTAGATCTCAGAAGAAAAAAGAAGGAGATCCACAGTAAGAAAACAATCATGAAGCAAATGTGACAAGTGAGGTGTTACAAGATGCTTTGATTCTTTCTTTCGAAAATATTACTCATTCCTGGATGGTAGATTCAGCGGCCTCATTCCATGCCACACCTGATAAGAAATACTTTCATGACTATGTTCAAGGAGATTTCAGACAAGTCCATTTGGGTGATGATAAACCCTGTAAAATTGTTGGAATGGGTAAGGTTCTTATAAAACAACATAATGGAAACCAATGGCTACTAAAGGAGGTAAGGCATGTTCCAGATCTGAAGAAAAATCTGATTTCAATAGGGCAATTAGGTGGTGAAGATTGTGTGACAACTTTCACAGATAAAGCTTGGAAGGTCACCAAAGGAGCCCTGGTAATAGCAAAAGGCAAAAAGGTTGGTACATTGTTTTTATGCAATGGTATTTCTAACTCTGATAATGCTTTAGCTTCGAAAGGAGCAAATGCAACATTATGGCATCATAGGCTCGGACGCATGAGTGATAAGGGGATGAAGATTTTTCACTCAAGGAAATAGTTTTTGGGTTTGAAGAATGTTAATTTGGACTTATGTGAGAATTGCATTTATGGAAAACAGAAGAGAGCCAGATTTCTCAGAGTTGGGAAAAAAAGAAGAGTGAAAAATTAGAGCTTGTGCATACATATGTATGGGGACCTGCTCAGGTATCATCTCTCGGTGGCTCTCATTATTATGCTACTTTTATTGATGATGCAAGTAGAAAAACTTGGATTTATTGTATTAAGAATAAATCTGATGTATATGATACTTTCAAGAAATGGAAAGCTTTGGTTGAGATTGAGACAGGAAAGAAATTGAAGTGTCTCAGATCAGACAATGGAGGTGAATATTGCAGCAAAGAGTTTGATAGGTATTGTTCAGAGTATGGAATTCGCAGAGAGAAGACAGTTCCAAGAACACCACAAGAAAATGGTGTGTCAGAAAGGATGAACAGAACAATCATGGAGCATGCAAGATGCATGAGATTGCATGCGGGATTGCCTTTACAATTTTGGGCAGATGTTGTAGATATTATTGTTTATCTAATAAACAGAGGACCTTCAAGTTCCTTAGATGGTGTTGTTTTAGAGGAAGCATGGACAGGTAAAAAGGTAAACTACTCTTTTCTAAAGCCTTTTGGTTGTGAGGCCTTTGTCCATATTAATAAAGAAAATAGAACAAAGCTTGAGGCAAAATCAAAGAAATGTACCTTTATTGGATATGGTGTTAATGATTTTGGTTATCGCTTATATGATTACAAAAATCACAAAATCATTAGGAGCAAAGATGTAATATTCAATGAAAAGGTCTTGTATAAGAATCAGTTGCAGGAGAAGAAATAGGAAAAAGCAAACAAGGAATACGCAGTTCTTTATGAAATCACTAAAATAGTAAAGGAGCCTGAAAATAATAATAATCAACAACCATAACAACAACAACCACCACAACAGCGAAAGGCACCCCAAACACTTGAAAGTGGTGTTAGAAGATCTACAAGGATAAGTAGACCCCCTGAATGATACTTTCCTTCATTATATTATTTATTGTTGACTGATTCTGGTGAACCCGAATGTTATGAAGAAGCAATGTAGGTTGAAAGCAGGAAGAAGTGGGAGGTAGCCATTGAAGAAGAGATGGACTCCTTAATGCATAACCAAACCTTGGACTTAGTCAGGTTGCCTACAGGAAAAACTACATTGAAGAATAAATGGGTTTATAGGCTAAAGGAAGAAGATGGAGGAAAACAGAGGTATAAATCTAGACTTGTGGTGAAGGGGTTTGCACAGAAGAAAGGTATTGATTTTGATGAAATATTTTATGTTGTTGTTAAAATGACTTCAATCAGAACTATTTTAAGTCTAGTGGAAATTGAAGATTTGCATCTTGAGAAATTAGATGTAAAGACAACCTTTCTCCATGGGGATTTGGAGGAAGAGATATATATGCAGCAGCCACAAGGATATGAAGTGAAAGGGAAGGAGAAACTAGTGTGTAGGTTGAAGAAGAGCTTATATGGCATAAAACGGGCTCCAAGGAAATGGTATCTAAAATTTGACAAGTTTATGTCTGAACAAGGTTATACTAGATGTCACTCTGATCATTGTGTTTATCTAAAAAAGAAAAATGATGGCAGCTATATCATATTGTTATTGTATGTAGATGACATGCTTGTTGTGGGGTCTAACATGCAGGAAATAAATGTGCTCAAAAGATAATTGACAAATTCATTTGCAATGAAGGATTTGGGAGCTGCAAAACAAATCCTTGGTATGAGAATAACTAGAGACAGGAAAAATCATAAATTAACATTGTCTCAGAATGAGTGCATACAAAAGGTGTTGCAAAGATTTAATATGCACAATACAAAACCAATTAGTACACCTTTTGCTAGCCATTTCAAACTTCGTAAGGAAATGTGCCCAAAGACCCAAGAAGACATGGATTATATGTCTAAAGTTCCATATGCATTAGCAGTTGGAAGCTTAATGTATGCAATGGTTTGCACAAGGCTTGATATTGCACATGCAATGGGAGTTGTAAAAAGGTACATGAACAATCCAAGAAAGGAACATTGGATGGTAGTGAAATGGATTCTCAGATATTTCAAAGGTACCACAAATCAAGCATTATGCTTTGGTGGTTCAAACATTTCTCTACAGGGATATGTTGATGCAGATATGGCAGGTGACAGAGATAATAGGAGGAGCACTACAGGATATGTATTTACTGTTGGTGGAACAACTATTAGTTGGGTTTCAAAAATCCAAAGTGTTGTTGCACTTTCAACAATCGAAGCAGAGCATGTTGCTGCTACAGAGGCTAGTAAAGAAATGATTTGGTTACAAAGGTTTATGGGTGAATTGCGTAAGGAGCATGATATGGGCATGTTATATAGTGATAGCCAAAGTGCCATTCATCTTGCAAAGAACTCAACATTTCATTCCAAGACTAAACACATACAACTCAAGTGCCATTTCATATTATCAATGTTGGAAGATGGAGAGTTGAAGCTGGAAAAGATAGACACTAGCCAAAATCTTGCAGATATGCTAACAAAAGTTGTAACCAGGGAAAAAACTAAGAATATGCTCAGTTTCAATTGGTCTTCAAGGATGACGATGAATATGAGAAATAGCCAGGTCCAAAGAGGAGTCATTTTCCAGCAAATGAAGTTGCGGTGGAGTTGGTACAATCATTCTCCAAGTGGGAGATTGTTGAATGTGGAGCATGATTGTTCAGAGGTCTTTTTTTCAGCCAGATGTATACCCGAGGAAGTTTGTACACCCCTCCACGACGGGGGGTGTATGGGGGGACTTGTCCCCCCCACAGGGGTCCTGGGGTGCCGATTCCCCCTACCCGGGGGGTCCAGGGGCCAGCGGTCCCCCGACGTGAGTTTTAGGGGCAGCGCCCCCGAAGCTAAAAACATATGTAAAATTGCCTTGTAAAAGTATAGTAATTTCTAGTCAATCTAGGTTGTTCATTAGGCAGATGATCTAATGGTAGAACTTATGTTTAGTTTAGGGTTTTTTTCCCTAGAAGGCAACCCCTCTCTTTCTATGAGGGCATTGTATTTGAGGCTGTGTAATAGATGTGTATTCTCTGAGCGAGAAATAGAGAGGTGAGACTGTGAGAGAAAATAGAGGATATTATAGTAGATCTGCTGTAGGTTGTGTCTCTTCATTTTGTTGGATAATAGAAAGGAAGGATTGGCTTTTCTAGGTGGACATAGCCCAAACTGGGTGAACCACGTATATATGTGTCTCTCTTGTTTTATGTGTTTTCTGTGTTTATATTTCTGCAATATTTTATGTGTTCCATTGCTCCGGAATATATTATTTCTAACAGCTAACATGAGAGTCCCTATTCGATTTAGGAGGAGGAGGAATGGAAAACTCTGGTCTAGGAGCATCAAGGATTTTGTCGTAGAGTGAACTAGATTGAGTATAGATCAAGTCTAGATATTGCGCATGAGCAATGACTTGCTCTTCAGTGGCAACTCCTTCGTTGGCCACATCTTTTGTAATAGAAGGTAACAATGACTTAATAAACCATTCAGCTAACAGCTGATCAGGAACATATGTCTTTACCATTCTACGATGATGTTGCCACTCATGAATATGATCAGATATGTGAGTGGTTTTCATCTGCTTAAAATTGGTAAGAAGCTTTGTTCCTGTTTTGTACCTTATGGGTAACTGAAAATGGGTTAAAAAGGAGGTGGCAATGGTGCTAAAGTTATCGAATGAAGCCCTAGGCAATTCGATATACCATTTTGTTGCTGGACCAGTTAACATTCACTGAAAAAGGTGAAGCCTAATCGAATCATCATTGAGAGTGTTGGACGAACACCAAAGATGAAAGGTCATCACATGATTCGATGGATCTTCACCCGGATTTCCATTGAATTTAGGAATATCTGATGGAGGTTTATGAGGAATCGTCGGCCACCAAGGGGAATAAGCTATTGGATCATTTGTTAGCTGATTCTGATCTGGTAATTCTAAAGTTGCTACGAAAGGCAACTGCTAATTCAGGTTTGGCGAAGCATACCCAGGATAAGATGGGATCGCCTGAGTCGTGGGTCTTTGCATACCAGGATAATGTATTTGATGCTAATATCTTTGATAAGGTTGATGGGAGTAACCATTATAATATGATTGTTGGTAACTATTTTGAATATACAACTTCCCATTACCTGCAAAGTTTTGTTGCTCAGGTCCTCAGTAAGCTTGCTGGAATTATGGTGTTGATATTGCACCAACCATGGCTGTGAGACCATTTTCTATTTTCCAATACTGGATGTTTGACCAAGATGAGGGGTTATAGTACTCGTTTGAGCCTGAGTTTCTTCAGTTAAGGAGCCACTAATCGACGGTTGTGATTGAGTCGCGGAGATAAGAGGTTGTTGTATTACGACCTGAGAGACTGGAGGTTGACATACAACAGGCAGCGCTTGTACTTGCAACACCGTCACAATAGCTGGTGTAGTGGGAATGTTCGACACAGGTTGATTTTGTTGTATTCAATATACAACTCTCGGTTTTTGAGGCAGTATTGGTACCCAACCACTGGATGCAATTCCAGCTTGACCTGAATTCTGTTGTGAACTCTCATATGGTTGTTCTCCTGGAGGGAACAATGAAAAGGCATACTGCCCCCCATATGGTGGCAATCCAGTGTTCAAAGGGAAAATTGGCCTTTGGAGACTTAACTACCCAAATTGATATTGTTGTGAAGGATCAATTTACTGAGACTCAACCTAAGAAATTCTAGATAAGGTTCTGGATGAACAAATAGGAACAGACCATACTGTCGAAATGGTCCTTGGGTGGACTCCATCTAGTGGTTGAGAACTATTTGGGACAGATGGTACACTAGCAAACATTATCAGAGTGGCGGCAAGAGGTTATGTTGCTGCTGTATCGGATGACACAGTCCTAGATGTCGATGGTTGTTCAGACATATTGAGTCTATCCAAAAGATTTCCTAGCGATTCTACAGGAACCTGCAATGAAGGGTGACTAACTTCTGTAGTAGAAGGATATTGGTGGATCCTAGTTCCAAAATGCAATGGAATAGTGGATGGAAGATCCTCCACAATCTCTTCTATAGCAATCAATCCAGGTGGAAGAGGTAGACCGTCAGGTCTTTAAAATATTTCAGTGTCGAAGAAGGTAAAGACTCTGCAGCGACAGATGCTGGTGGGGTGACACCTTCCAAATCAGCCCTAGATGGAGTTGGTTCAGGAATAGAAGTGTTTGTCGTTACACTAGGATCAGCTCTAGTGTCCTCTTGTAACTACGGAACTTCTTCTGTAATGGCAGGGATACCAGAAATAGTTGGAGTAACTAGAGTCTCTGAGGATGTTGAAACACAAGTTTCAAATAAACAAGGAGACTTTGACTCAGTTAGATGAGATCACTTGGCCCAGAATGGTTTCGTTTCCGGAGTCAAAGATGGTTGACTCATCAGTCTCCGCAAACAACAGGGTTTTGATTGACTTTCTTCCACAATTGCGGATTACATGATCAACTCAAAATAAAAAGGGGAAAATTTTATTCCGAATTAAATTAATTTTATGACGCTTTGACACAACATGCTTTTTCAATTTTAAAGAGTCAAGAAAAAGCTAAAAATGACTCTAGTCGCCTTCGATTTTTAATGAGCCTGAAGTGACAAGTGCTCAAATGGACCTTTTCTTTTAAGGAGTCTGAAAAGGAATGAAAGTGACTACTCTAGAAATCTAGACAGAGGGATTACCAAACCAATGGAAAAACTGCAGAATAATTTTTTACGTACAGCAGTAAATCTTCCCGAATGTTGTGTTCAATGCATTGCGATCGATAGGGCGGTAGACATGGCTTCCTAAGGATAAGGGATATAGCCTATTGTGGTCTCCCAATATATACTCGACGGTACGTGGGAGCACAAGTCTGTACTGGCACTTATCATATCAAAGAGGAGGAATCACCCAACCTACGATGAAAACGATAGTTACCAGGCTTTACGATGCCGAAATACGTCTCTAGCCTACACTTCTAGATGTTGTGTGTTAGTTTCCAAAGCATTTTTATGTTCATTGAAGTTTATTATACAATTGATCTTTCTTAAGAAGTTTTCCTTTAAGGTTCACCGCATGATGTAGATATACAACTCCTAAATATGCAATCTAAGATGATAAATAGTCGTTTACTTTTCTTTTTGCAATGAAAATCCTAGCTACTAAGGAAAGAGAAGTAAAATCCTTTCAACATAGAGCAGAGAGGACACACTTAGATGCACTATCCTAAATCAATTTCCGCATGCAGTCTAAATTCAAATGCACATGCATGTATTTGTTTTTTAATTTCCTTAATGTGAGAATGACAAAAACAAAACTAAGTACAGTTCTGAACTATCTTTTCTCAAAGTGACACTTCAGCAATTTTTTGTTCAAAAATGAGAGGAAGACTAAGACGACCCTTTCAATTTCGACTTGAAAACTATTCTCGACACTTTAAAGAATTGATGATTCGAATCAAATACAATAGCAAAAGTGTAATCGACTATCTAAAAGAGGAAGACTTTACGACACTCTTTTCTTTGACTGAAAACGACACTTGCGATACTTTCAAATCAAAAGATGACAATTCGATTAAGCTACTGTTTGCAAAGGAGAACTGTAAATGATGAAAAATAAATAAATAAATTCACAATTCTTTATCAGTGGAGGCTGAATAATGCAAAGGAAGAGAGTTTCAACAGTGATATACTGATCATAGACAACAAAACTACTAAATAAAGCTGAAGACAATGAAGAAAAAACCAAAATCTGGAAGCAAAAATAGTCTTACTCAATCATCGCACCTGTAACACAGGGAAATAGGGATGCATCTCACTTGCAACATATGGGAGGTGCAATACATCGAGGTTTCTAATGAGAGATAGTGCGATGGTCCAGGGACAAGACTGAGCTTGATTTTTGCTCACAGTTTGCAGCTAAGTTCAGGGGTTTAGGCTGAGTTAATGATAGACAGTAAACACAAAGTATATGGGCTAATCTAATGAGGTTATTTGAGCTACCACCAGGGCACTTAGGATGTTTGCAAATCAGATGTTCAGTTCATAAACTAACCTAGAGATTGACTGAAGCAGCGTTGATCTACTTTGCAGTTGCATAGAAAAATCAGTTCGAAGGCTAGCTGGCTTAACTTCAGGCTCCATCTGTAGTTTATAAAGAAAACAACAGTGACTAACAATCAAACTATTTGCTCCCCAGTGAAGTCACCATTTTGTTATCAGGAAAACTAGTGTCCATTCAGAGCTACTAGTCCCACTAAGACGGGTAGCTAACTTAGAAACAAACAAACTAAAGTTACTTGTGTCTTCCTTTATGAGAGATATATGAGAGAGAAGCAGAGAGTACCAACCTTAGTCTTTCGCTTGACTCCTTGCTTGTTTCCTCTCCCCTTTGACAGAGCTTTTCCACTCTTTCCTCACTTGTCCCGCTTCAAAGAACATCTGTAGAGTCAAAACAGCATAATACCATCAAAGCATAGAGATATATAACCATAAACAATATAGGATCAGATGTATATTAACCATACAAATGCATACATCAATTCAAGATTCAAAAATATACAAGAACATGGATGAAAACTCAAATAGATGTATTGATAGAAGTAGTAGAAGAGAGGATTACAACCCAGTGTTCTGACCCAGTGCCATCCTCCTAGCATGAAATCCCTCTTCACCTCATGAAAAGCTAGATCACCCAACACTATGATGTTTCACAGAGAAACCAACAACACTTCCTTACAAAATACAAATTTCTAGCATTTTGGATCTCTAGGATGAGGGATCCATATATAGATATTTGCAGGTGGGTGAGTCAACTTCTGGGAATTTGATTAGTGTCATTTCTCTGATAGCTCTTGGTTCCACTTGGAGATTTCATGATCTCTTACTCATCCCAGGGCGAATTCAGAGAGGCAAGTGTCAAATGAGTAGTTTCTAGAAGATTCTCTAGGTTTCCACCTAGCAAACTGCCTATGCCATTTGTCTACTCTCGCCCATTGCACCCTATAGAAGGGATTTTCAGTATGCATCACACCCCCCATGTGTAATAGGTGAGATGCATTGCACCTTGACCATGGAGAAAGTGAGATGGTCCAGTTTTGACCAATTCTGAGTAGTTTTTTAGGGAGAACTTCTGGGAAATGATGTAATCAACTGACCTTGTTCCTTTACGATATGAAACAACACTTTTAGGGTCTTAGAAGCCCTTGGTTTATGGACATATGTGATTGGGGTTGCAGTGCCAAAATATGTCTATAACAATAATATTTATTGAAAAATGTGTAAAGACATGAAGATCATATAGGGATATGCATTATTTTTTTCAAAAAATATGAAATGACAATAATAATATTTTACTGAAAAAAGTGTGAAATGATATTTATTATGAGTATTTTACTTTGTGACTTTAAAAGTACTTAGAACATTACCATGGTTAACCATGAGTTTTTATTCACCATTGAAAATGTGACAAGTACCTTTAACTCAAGCAATACCACCTCAACCATGGGGGATGATGTCATCCCCTAAAATGTGATTGGTTCTAATACAGTGAATTTTGATTGTACATTTTCCTTAGGAGGCCCATTTTTTACCTCATTTCGTCTAATGGGTGGAGCCCACAAGGCAATAGAAGGGGGAAACGTTATAAATGGAAAATGGAGCACTCACTTGGGAACATTTTGCTAATTTGATAATTATATCATTGTTGCTTAGGTTGTTTAGCTGGGTCACAAAGTGTTGTTTAGCACCAGATGTTTCTAAGGGGAAATCTCACTCTTTTTTCAGTAGACCTCGAGTGCCACCTATTGTCACTTTGTCTAGCACCTGTACCACACGTGCTTTAGGAGATATGAAAGCTTCCTAGAGATAGCCTCTCGGTTGATTGTAGATCAGTGCCTAGGAAATCATAAAGAGAGGATTTATTTTAAATATTATTAGTAGCATTTTTTGTTGCACTCCAATTGCCACATAGATTGAAAGGATAATTTAGGGGGCTTGGTTAAATGGCCCTTCATCAAGGTAAACTCAAGAAAATACATGGATCTAAATACACAAGGGGTAAATCAGGCTAATCTCAAAGATAAATGTCTGATTTCGGTGGCCGACATGGAACAATAAGCAGTTTAATATTAAAGTTGTAGTAAAAGTGAAGAGGAGGAAAGAGAGGAGGGAATTCAATGCATAGGGATGGAAATAACACAGAATCCTAAGAAACAATGTTGTGGTAGAAGTATGGAAGACTGAAGACGTGGAATGGCAGAAACAATGGAGCCATAATTAAGGTCCCAAGCTATATGCATCCTAGATACATTTATAACCAAACAAAAAGTTAGTAAATCTATGCACATTATAGGTACTGCAGGCTATCAAATAACACAAGTAAATTTGTAACTACGCAGGTACTTCTCACTATTTAGAAAAAACATACAACCATGAATAAGAGTGAAACCATCAATTTCATTACACTATTCCAGAGGGAGAAAGAACATAGATGAAGTGATATACAGAGGAGAAAAACAAACTACGCATTGATCTTATTGGAATCTCCAAATAGTTTCATTAATCCTCAAAATGAGTCCAATTCACCAGACCATTACATTTAGAAATACATAGCTCAAGTCCCTCATGAACAGGAAAATAGAACCAAAAGTGGAATCATGGAATTTGGACCCCTTGGGTGCAATATTCTGAACCCTCTATTTAGTGTTTCTTCCCTCTTTTCATAAGGAGAGGGATAACTTTGAAAATTAGTTACAAAATATCTCAGCCAAATCTCCAACTGTCTGATTGACTAGTTGTCTCAGTGTTCAAGGTCCTGTTGTGCCAAATTAGTACAACAAAAAAGATGCTTTTCTTTAAAACAGAGTAACAAAACAATAAAATCAACAAAAAATAATTAGCCTATGAAGCTAAAATGATGGTCCTGTAAAAATATCTCCATGCCACTTCCTTTTTTGTCCTTTGGTCCAATCACATTTCTGCCACATTATGCCTCATTCTCTCTCGGTTAGTTCCCTATTTCTTTCAGCCTTAACAACTTTAATTCTTCACTTATAGGAGTCAGGAGTGATCCCTCATGATGGCCATGACATATTTTGAGCACAGATGCCAACTCATATGTCCCCTTCCTTTATCATTCCATTGGAACTCAGTCTACCCCGTGAAATTATCATATAAGTGTATCAGAGCTCAGGTTATTTAGGGAATTTAAACTGAACATACTTGACAAAACTATGAATGTTGATATCATTTAGCCCCCTCTGCCTTCGCCCCGAGGGCTTAGGTGAAAACTACATGATAGAGGCTTGGGGACTCAGTGCCAAACCCTTTAGGGGCTTAAAACCCTTTAGCTGGGATGGGAGTTGATTCTTTGAAACATTGCATCACTAACGATCCCCATGTGTAACACATGGGACCACACACTTATGCACCTGGGGCCCTTTGAAATATTAGAATTCAATGATTGGGGATTTTACAACCTTGCCTTCGGTTGCACCCCCCCCGAAACTTGCAATATGCGACATGTGACTTGGCTTGGTCCATGTGGAAAGAGGATAAGGGAGAGCCAACGTGAAATCTTTAAACATATAAAACCTTTTCTCCTCTTTATATAAACCTTTATTAATCATCCACCTAACCATGGATAAAAATGGTTAAAACATGCATATTTATGTTGCCCACCTCTTGCAACCTGTCCACATCACCTTTGGGCCCACAATATTAGGAGTTCCCGTGATATGTTGATTACATGTTGCTCCCTTGTTGTGATCGTCAATGTGTGATCACCCGTTTATGCTCAGCCCCACCTTTTGTTCTTCAAACTATTTGTGACTGTGAGCTTACCCCCTGCCTTCAATCAAATATTTCTGAAAATGGCAAGCGTTACAAATGTTGAAACCCCCCAACTTCCGATTTGCAACCTGTGACTATGATGCCATCATTTCCAAGTGGCACTTCCTCAGTGGCGACACATGTCACCCGGATATGCCCCCATAGGCCCACTCAAAATGCCAAAACTGCATGACATGTGTCCTTATCAGAACCAATCATGTGCCACCATGTGTCATTTATCAGAGCCAATCCTATTCTGCCACGTTTCATTTATCAGAGCCCATCTCTATTCACCATGTGTCCCTTATCGAAACCAATTTTATGTTGCCACGTGTCCCTTTGGAGGAGAGATAAAAAGCTTGAACCTAGTTTTACCCTAAAATCCTTTCTTAATTCATCTTTGGTCTTTCCCAACACTTTAACACTAAAGGCACAATCCTAGTGATTTGACACTATCAAGAATTTTCAACCACAAATTTTTCAATGTTGTCACTTTGAAAATTCCATTCACCGATATGCGATTCGTTTGTCAACCACAACTTTTTCAATGTTGTCACTTTGAAAATGCCAATCACCGATATGCAATATGGCCTAGACCCACCGATTTCCAATCGATGATTTGACCTTGTGCCTTCCCTCTGATCATCGATCACTAATTGCTCTAGACCTCTGATCGATGATCCCTGATATTTCTATGATGCGCAATAACTGATATGTGGGATCTCCAATTTGTGAGACCTCTAATATGCTCTTCTTTTGTTCCTTTCAAATGAAATAAAACCCATTAACGTCAACTGACCATATCTTCTGATCCAAAAGTCAATTTTTGGACTTCCACATACCATTGGAAATCTTATCCTTAGCGCTATCTAATGGATAGGGTCTGATTTAGCTTTGATCTCTTCTATGGCTTGGAATATCACTGCAAATTTTTATGCTCTTTTGCACTCTTTTGACAGCTAAAAACATAATTTGTAGTGAGTGACAACATTGGCTCCAACTGGGGACAGTGCCTTGCTAGTAAGGTGCTGAGAACCTAAAACCTAGTAGCCTTCACCATTGGGCATCGAGTCAAAAAACATAGAATGAATCTATAAACCCAGAAAATCTCCATGGAACTTTATTTGCAGGGAGTCCCTTCCTCATCAAACTAAAATGCATAAATAAAAATTCTAACAACTAGAAACTAAATTCTCAGCAAGTGAGCTTATTTATGTAAAAATCCTATTGATGTATATGGCTCAAGTTTCCCAAGTAAGGTCCACCTTCCAATCACACAATCCCAACATCGGAGTACTGGACCTTATGCCTCCATGTTGCTGAAATTTAAAAGTCAAAACAAGTATGAATCCTTAAAAATATTCGAACAAAAACTTGATATGTACCCCCAACTTGATTTTTGATGCTCATCTCTTTTAATCTCCTCCATGAAACTTCTAATGGGGTTGTATTCTTTAAAATCATTGACTAAAATAGGCATGCACCCCATAATAACTTCAGACTAAAAATTTGACACATACCATGGAATTGAGGAATATTGTTGCAGGCCAAAGAAAGATGTCATGTAGTCAACTACTGGATTATGGACCTAATGAGAGAAAATTACAGTTGCCTCATTTTCTTGTGCTAACCAATATCTTCTTGGTTAGGGTAGCCACTAACACTACTCAGGTCCTTTTCTTTTTTATAGATGGGCCTGGAGGGGGAGGGTGACTTCTCTGCTTTGAGGGCTTCAGTCTTAAGGAATTTTGGATCTAAAGGCCGGTTCCCCTTTTGAATAATCGGCTCTAAAATCCCATTTCCCTTATCAATTAGCTTAGGAAGCTCTGGGGAAGAATTACCTTCATTTTGGTCTTTCCCTCTCAATCTCTTTCTAGATGACAGTTGATCGTATTTATTATGCGGTTGAGCCTATATGAAATCAACGAATTGCTTACAGTAATCATCGATCTCGTCATTGTTCAACATTGCATCAATCTCCTCCTCCTATTCTTCATATTTTCTTAGTTCTTGTTCTTTATCTAAGAAAGAGGAATATAAGTTCCCCTAAAGTTTATTTGCATCTAGTATATATTCCTCTGGATCATCTTCTATATATAGTGGAGGATTAGGGTGATCTTGTTGTTATTTCTTCTCCCCTTGCAATATTTGTAGGGGAGACCTTCTATATTAAGGATTTAAACATGAATTAGCAACATGGAAGTTCTATTGTCGAAGTTTTTTATTTTCTAACTCTAGTTTTATCAATCTATATAAGGAGTTCTTTATTAACCTCTCCATCTCTTCTATCTTCTCCTCCATGTCTTAACAGTGGAGTCGCCAGAGTGTTTACAATTAAGATTCAGACAATGGAGACATCAGGATTTTTATAATCAAATTAAGACAGTGGAGTCACCAAGGTGAAAGATATTCAACCCGGACTTCCCTTACTCACCTGATAGAGGGAATGTAAATATTTGTCATACACAGGGAAAAATATTTGGATTCGTTCCTTGCCAATGGTGCCAGAAAGATTTTATCGTTTCTTCTAGCACCTGCTGCACAGGTGCTTCAGGAGATATGAAAGCTTCCTAGAGACATCCTCTAGGTTGATTGTAGACTAGTGCCTAGGACATCCTAAAGAGAGGAGTACTTTTAAAGATTATTATTAGGGATTTCTGCTGCACTCCAATTGTCACATAGGTTGAAAGGATAATTTGGAGGGGCTTGTTTCAATGGTCCTTCATCAAGGTAAACTCAAGCAAATACATACATCTAAATAAACAGGGGGTAAATTAGGCTAATCTCATAGAGAAATGTCTATTTCTGGTGGCTGACATAGAACAATAAGAATTTTAATATTAGAGTTGTAGTAAAAGTGAATAGGAGGAAAGAGAGGAGGGAATTTGATGCATAGGGCTAGAAACAAGACATAATCCTAAGCAACAATGTTCTGGAAGAAGTATGGAAGACTAAAGAGGTGGAATGGCAGAAATAGAGGAGCATTAATTAATGTCCCAAACCAAATGCATCATGGATACATTTATCACCAAACAACAATTAGTAAATTTGGGCACATTATAGGTACTGCGGGCTATCAAATAACACAAGTAAATCTATAACTATGTAGGTACTTCTCACTACTTAGTAGCAAACATACAACCATGAATAAGAGTGAAACCGACAACTTCATTAGATTATTTCAGAGTGAGATAGAACATACATGAAGTGAAATATAGAGGAGAAAAACATATTACACATTTCTCTTATTGGAGTGGCCAAAGAGTTTCATTAATCCTCAAAAAGACTCCAATTCACGAGTCCATTACATTTAGCAATACATAGCTCAAGTCCCTCATGAACAGGAAAATACAAACAAAAGTGGAATCACAAAATTTGCACCCCTTGGGTGCAGAATTCCAGAAACTCTACTTATTGTTTCTTCCCTCTTTTGATAACGAGAGGGAGAGATTTGAAAATTAGTTACAAAATATCTCATCTAGAGCTCCAGATGTCTAATTGACTAGCTATCTCATTGTGCAAGGCTTTGTCACCCCAAATTATTACAACAGAAAATATGTTTTTCTTTAAAACAAAATAACAAAAAAACAAAATCAAAAGACATATAGTTAACATGTGAAACTGAAATGATGGTCCTACAAAAATATTTCCACGCCACTTCCTTTCTTGGCCTCTAATCTAGCTACATTTCTGCCACATTACGCCTCATACTTTCTTAGTCAGTTGCCTATCACTTTTGATCTTAAGAACTTTAATTATTCACTTACAAGAGCCAGGAGAAATCCCCCGTGATGGTCATTGTAGAAATTCCCATTGTAGATCAACAGATCATCCAATATACTAAAACACAATACAATATCTACTTCTACAATACTTTGCAGAAGTTTAATCGAATTGAGCAAGATCAAGAGAACACATATAACTAAGAATGAGAAATCAATCACACATAACACAGAAGAAATAACCTAGGGAAAGCCTCAGCCTGAAACCCCAACTTTGTACTATCATACAAGTGGAAATCTTGTTCAAGTTACAAAAAGAATCAGCTCTCAATTTATCCTGCTCTCTCTGCAATCAAACAATATAGCTCACAGGCTGAATAGACATAGTATATGTCCTCCACAAGCCCTCCAATCCTCATATTTCCTTGCACAATTTTTCTTGGGGTCCAATGATGTCATATATGTGAATTGGCCTCATCACAATCACTAAACCTGAAGAAGTAACTGTGCAATCCTCAATGAAATAATTCCTTCTACATGCAAGGAATATTCACAATGGGATATTCTAGCAACTGATAGTACACTACCCCTCCATCTAATCTCAACTGGGTCTCTGTCTAAACTGACATGCATGAGTTATTTATGAGGGAATACTCAGTTATCTGAAGTGCAGTAGTTACATGCATGCAAGAATTAACTAACTGAACTTACATTAATTCAACAAACTATTTTAATTAATCTAACTAGACTTGACTCAATTAACTAAGTCAACTAATTACAACTCAAATTACAACTCACTCTTATATCTTTAACTGATGGATAAATTCCTCTATTAATGGAGAAATTGTTGCATGTCCCCACATAGGCTTCAGGTTTGATTTTCCTTAACTAATTAACTCAAGATGAATTAATTAATTAATTTACAAATTGCTGCTAAGATCAAATTCGAATTTTACTTCACTATTTTAGATTAAGGACTGACTAAAATAGGAAGGTATCCCAAAATGCTATTTTTAGCAGTTCCATTTTTCCATCCATTGTTTCTAAGATCAACATTGGCTGAACTACTATTTATAGTAGTGCTATTTTTAGTAATTCTATTTTTAGCATTTATTGTTGCTATTTTCAACACTTCCTCTCAACAAGAAAGGGATTATCAGTAACCCCAATCCTGTCCCTTTAGAACTCAAACTTGCACCTTGACATTGCCTTAGTCAAGATATCTACATCCTGTTCCTCAGTCGAAACATACAACAACAACATGATCCTCTTGACCACACAATCTCGAAGATGGTGATTCCGGATATCAATGTGCTTGGACCTATCATGAAAAACTAGATTCTCCGAGAGTTTGATACAACTCTAGTTATCGCAGTAGATCACTATAAGATCCATCATCTGACCAAACAATCCCACTAGAATCTTCCACATCCAAATGGCCTCACATGCAGCCTGACTAGTAGCCATGTATTCAACCTTTGTTAAGCTAAGTGCAACTGATCTCTGTTTCCTACTATACCAGGAAACTGCAGCTAAACCAAGGTTGACAATTCCTCTATAAGTGTTCATTCGGGCTGATGGACTCCCTGCCCAATCTACATCTATGAAGCCCTGAAGCTTCACTCCCTCTGTCCGTCTGTATCACAATTCGAATTGAGATGTGTCTCTGAGGTATCTCAGCACATGCTTCATTGCCTTCCAAAACAACTTGGTAGGCTGAAACATAGCTTGACTCAGTTGGTTCATTGCAAAGCATAAGGTGGGTCATGTGTTCACTAGATACATAACTGAACCCACCAGTTGCCGATAAACAGTAGCAGCTACTACCTCACCTGAAGTAGCATCCTCCTTCCTCTAGTTCCTAGCTAGAGAAGTCTGCGTGGGCTTGCACTTCTCCATGTGAAAGTGCCTGAGTATCTCATTGGCATACTTGCCTTGAGACACAAATACTTCCCCATCTTTTTTCCACACCTCCATGCCTAGAAATTAGTGCATAAGGCCCATGTCCTTCATCTCGAACTCTCTTGCAAGGTCCTCCTTGCAAGACTGTATCAGCTGATCATCAACTGTCAAAACCAGATCATTGACATAAAGAATAATGATCAATGGTTTACCTTCTACCATGGTGTGGTAAAGGTTCGCATCTCCTTCACTCTTGGTGAAGCCCAAACCAGTGAAATAGTTGTCGATCTTGGTGTACCAAGCATGGGGTTCTTGCTTCAGCCCATATAGAGCCCTCTTGAGTCTACATACATGTGACTCACAATTGAAGGTTTCGAAACCTTCTGGATACTCAATGTACACCTCCTCCTCAATCTTCCCATTGAGGAATGTTGTCTTCACATCCATCTGGTGGATCCTCCACCCCATCTGAACTGATAGTGCCAACATTGATCTAATAGATTAGTACATTGCTATGAGAGCAAAAGTCTCATTGTAGTCGATCCCCTCAACCTATGAGAAACCTCGGGCAACAAACCTTGCCTTATGTTTCTCAACGCTGCCATCAACTGCCTACTTTACCTTGTAAAGCCATCTGGAACTCACCACTAACTTTCCCTGAGGCCTTGGGACAACATCCCACACACCATTCTGAATGATAGAGTTGTACTCCTCTACCATTGCATCAACCCAGACTGGTTGTTGCACTACCTCCTTGAATGAAGAAGGTTCGGTATCTACACACTCCCCAACCAGGGCCATGTACCCAATGTAGCGCTCAGGTGAGCTCCTCTATCTGTGCTAAGAAGATGGCTGTCCCACTTTCTCCCGTGCATCCAGCATCAACCTATCAGCTTCCTTTGAGTGTTTTCACCCATCTTTAGAAGTATCAGCATGAGTCGATATCTCCACTCCCAGATCCTCTACATGCAGCTACTCCACATCAATCTGAAGCTCCTCATCCTTAGGAACTAAAAGTTCCTCATCTGCATGCAACTCGAGCTCCCTCTCAAGTGATAAGTGCATGGCTTTCTTCTCATTGAACTTCAGAACCCTCCGTACCATAGTCCTCTGAGTGGAAGAAAGGTACACCTGATAGTTGTGGGGTGTGTCCGTGTACCCCACAAGTATTCCCAACTCAGCTGTTGGGTCTAGCTTCTTCCTAGCATCTTTGGTCACATGACAATAAACTGATGATCCAAAGATTTGGAAGTGACTTACTTCAGGTCACTTCCTAGAATAGGCCTCCATAGGTGTCTCCATTCCCAGTATACGGTGCGGGCTTATGTTCTGCACGTATACTGTTGTATTGCATGTCTCAGCCCACAAATTTAGTGGTAGTCTTTGGTCATGCAACATCACTCGAGTTGCTCCCACAATCAATGTATTCTTCCTTTCAGCCACCCCATTCTGTTGTGGGTTATGGGGTGCTGTCAGTTCCCGTTTAATACCTTTTGCAGCACAAAAGTCTTTAAACTGTTGGGAGACATACTCTCCACCATTGTCACTACATAAGGCTTTTATTTTCTTTCCAGATTCTTTCTCTACCAAGGCTTTAAACTCACAAAACCTCAAGGAGGTCTGATCCTTCTTCTACATAAATTAGATCCAGCATCTACAAGAAAAATTATCAATAAAAATAATATAATATCTTTGTTTAGCGGTGGAGGTTGTAGAGAAAGGTCAACAAACATCTGAGTGAACTCACTCCTGGATTGCTCTAGATCTATTGTCTCGATCTAGAAAGGAAGATTTCGCATACTTACCCAAGGTACAACCTTTGCATGTAGTTATATGCTTAAGTTTTCCCTTGGGTAATCCAGTAGAAATTTGTTGCATGATCTTCAGGGCTCCCTGGTGCAAGTGGCCCAGTCTTTTATGCCATAGCTCGCCAACATCTTGGCTCTGCACCATCTCAGCTTTGGAACTCAAAGTAGCATAGTCCTCTACCTCCAGCTTGTAGATATTCTTGACTCGAACCCCTATTCACTTTGTTTGTCCCGTACCGATATGCCTCAGGAATACCTTTCCTTGACTAAAGACTACATCATAGCCTTTATATTCTAGCATAGCGATAGACACAAGATTCTTCTTCAGACCTGGTACATACTTTACATCAGTCGGGGTGAGGGGAGCTCCATGCCCCCTCTAAAACATAACCATACCTTCACCTGAAACACGGTACTTTCCATCATCGACCATCTCAATCCGGATCTGGAGATCCTTCTCCTTCAAGGTACTAAAAATATTCTTGTCACCTGACATGTGGAATGAATCTCCACTATCCAGGTACCACACACATCACACCATGGATGAAACCATCCATTCGATAAGTGAGAAATCTATCTCAAATTGTGAGGCCAGTGCCTCATCATCAGATCCCTATGAGGAAACCTTGTTGGATTTCTTCTGTGGACAATTCGTAGCATAATGGTCCACTTCATGACAATGAAAGCATCACACTTTTGATTTGTAAATCTTCTTCCCACCATGGGAAGAACTAGATTTGGGGTGGGATTCCTTCCCTTTCCCTTTCCTCGCCTTACCCACTAAGGCTATATTTTCCTCATCATCTTGCTTCGATGAGGATCCATCTCTGGTGCTTCTTCTTATTTCCTCATGCATCAGATCTGACCAAAGTCATTCCCAATCTAGTAGCTTTTCTCTCCCATTAACCAAGTCTTGGTAGCTATGCCAGCTCTTAGGGAGACTAAGGAGTGCAAGACTCACCATGTCATCATCAGCATTCGTGATCCTTACACTTCCAAGCTCATCCCTGTAGTTGGTGAGCTTGTTCAGATATGTAGAGATAGTGTCGCCCTTTTCACACTTGATCTTACAAAGCTTGTATTTGAGCACCAAATTCCTCTGATTGCTGATGTTCTGATATAAATATTTCAATGTTTTCCACATCGGAAACAGTATCTCCTTCCCATGGAGGCTCGAGACAATGCGGTCTCGAACTCCCTCCAAGAGGATTCTCCTTTCTCTAGCCACACATTTAGTCCATTCTGCCAGTTGAGTAGAATTAGTCGGCTTGGGGACTTCTTGATCAATGAAGTCCTTTAGACCGTTATCCTCTAACACTACCTCCATACAATCCTTCCAGACTATATAATTCGAGCTGCCATGAAGGGCATACTCGATTCCTAAACCACTGAACGCCATAGCTGAAATATAGATGTGATAAGAAATTGATTTCTATATTCAGGAACCAAACTTAGAACTTATCCTTCTTTTATACTGTTCTTCGCCTTAATCACCTTTGCTCTGATACCATGTAGAAATTCCCACTATAGATCAACAAATTATGCAATATACTAAAACACAAGACAAGATCTACTTCTACAACACTTTGCAGAAGCTTAATCGAATTGAGCAAGATCAAGAGAAGACATATAACTGAGAATGAGAAATCAATCACACATAATGCAGAAGAAATAACATGGGGAAAGCCTTAGCCTAAAGCTCCAACTTTGTGTTATCATACAAGTGGAAATCTTGTTCAAGTTATGAAAATAATCAGCTCTCAAGCTATCCTTCTCTCTTTGTAATCAAATAATACAGCTCACAGACTGAATAGGCATAGTACATGTCCTCCTCAATCCCTCCAAGCCTCCAATTTCCTTGTACAATTTTTCTTGGGGTCCAATGATGTCACATGTGTGAATTGGCCTCATCACTCTCACTAAACTTGAAAAAGTAACTACACAATCCTCAAGGAAATAGTTCCTTCTGCATGCAAGGAATATTCATAATGGAATATTCTAGCAACTGATAGTACACTACCCCTCAATCTAATCTCAACTAGATCTCTGTCTAAACTGACATGCATGAGTTATTTATGAGAGAATACTCAGTTATCTGAAGTGTAATAGTTACATGCATGCAAGCATTAACTAACTGAACTTACATTAATTCAACAAATTGTTTGAATTAATCTAGCTGGACTTGACTCAGTTAACTAAGTCAACTAATTACAACTCACTCTTATCTCTTTAACTGATCGATAAATTCCTCAATTAATGGAGAAACTATTGCATGTCCCCACATAGACTTGAAGTTTGATTTTCCTTATCTAATTAACTCAAAATGAATTAATTAATTATTTTACAAACTGTTGGTAAGATCAAATTCAAATTTTACTTCACTATTTTAGTTTAGGGACTGACTAAAATAAGAAGGTATCCCAAAATGCTATTTATAGAATGCTATTTTTAGCACTTCCATTTTTCCATCCATTGTTGCTAAGATCAACACTGGTTGAACTTCTATTTTTAGCTATTCTATTTTTAGCATTTCTTGTTGCTATTTTCAACAGCCATGACATATTTTGAGCATAGCTTCCAACTCATCCATCCCCTTTACTTTGTTTATCAATCCACTAGAACTCAATCTACCCCGTGAAATGATCATACAAGTGTATTGGAGCTCAGTGTATTCGGGGACTTTAACTAAACATACTTAACAAAACTATGACCGTTGATCTCCTTTGGCCCCCTCAGCCTTAGCCTCGAGGGCTTAGGTGGAAACTACATGATACAGGCCTAGGGACTCAGGACCAAAGCCTTTAGGGGTGTAAAACCCTTTAGCTGGGATGGGGGTCGATTATTTGAAACTTTACATCACTAACGATCCCCATGTGTAACGAATGGGACCACACACTTATGTGTCTAAGCCCCTTTGAAATATCAGAATTCAGAGATCGGGGATTTAACAACCTTGCCTTCAGTTGCAGCCCCAAAAACTTGTGATATGCAACATGTGACATGGCTTGGTCCACGTGGAAAGAGGATAAGGGAGAGCCAACATGAAATATTTAAACATATAAAACCTTTTCTCTGCTTTATAGAAACCTTTATTAACCGTATACCTAACCATTGATCAAAATGCATAAAACACGCATATTATGTTGCCCACCTCTTGCCACCTGTCCACATCACCCTTGGGCCCACAGTATTAGGAGTTTCCCTGATATGTTGATTACATGTTACGATCATCAATGTGTGATCACCCCTTTATTCTCAGCCCCACCTTTTGTTCTTCAAACTATTTGTGACCATTGGCTAGCCCCCACATCATAGCCCCTCAATCTAAAGTCTTCAATATAATATTTCTCAAAATGGCGTGTTACAAACACCGATATCCCTCAACCTATGATTTTCAACCCGCGACTATGACATCATCATTGCCATGTGTCACTTCTTCAATGGTGACACATGTCTCCTGGATATACCCCCATAGGCCTCCTCAAAATGCCAAAACTACATGACACATCTCCTTATTGAAATAAATAATGTGTCACGACGTGTCATTTATCGGAGCCAATCCTATGTCGCCACGTTTCATTTATTAGAGCCCATCATTGTTCACCCTATGTCCCTTATCGAAACCAATCTTATGTTGCCACTCGTCCCTTTGGAGGAGAGAGAAAAAGCCCAAACCTTCTCTAGTTTTTCCCTAAAATCCTTTGTTAATTTATATTTGGCCTTTCCCGACACTTTCACATTGAAGGAACAATGCTGGTGATTTAACACTATTAGTGTTCGCCAATCACAACTTTTTAATACTATCACATTGAAAACGTTGATCGCTTATTTGCGATATGGCCTAGACCTGCCGAATGTCAATCATCGATTTGACCTTGTGCCTTTCCTCTTATTGGAAATCACTAATTTCTCTGGGCCTTTGATCGTCAATCACCAATATTCCTATGATGTGCGATCACTGATATGCAGGACCTCCGATATGCTCTTCTTTCTTTCCTTTCAAAGGGAACAAAACCCCTTGACTTCAAATGACCATATCTTCTGATCTAGAAGTCCATTTTTTGACTTCCACATTCCATTGGAAAGCTTATTCTGAGCACTATCGAATGAATAGGTTCCATGTTATCTTTGAGTGCCTTTGTGGCTTGGAATATGACTACAAACGCTTCTGATCTTTTGCACTCTTTTAACAGCTAAAAACATAATTTGCAGTGAGTGACAATACCACCCTAAGAGAGAATTTCTTTAACTCCTTGGAGGTTTCTGGGAGGAGAATACACCTCCAAAGAGCTCATTTCCTTCTGTAAGAAAACTAGGATTAAGGGGGAGTTGATAGTTCCCTTTAATCCTCAATAAAATGGAGTGGGTGAGAGAATGAATAGGTCTATTAAATAATCTATGAAGATAATCAAGATGTTCCAATATTCTTGTGGGGAGAAGTAGTGAGGACATTCATCTACATTCTAAATAGAAGTCATCATTAACTTCTGGGAGAAAAGTCTCATGAAGAAGAATTCATCAGTAAGAAACCACAAGTTGAGCATCTAATAATATTTGGTTTTCCAATGCGCATACATGTACCCAAGGATAAGAGAAATAAGTTAGAGCCATCTGGAAAGAAGAGGATATTTTTGGGTACATTAAAGCATGAAAACCCTATAGGATCTATATTCCAGGGCATCGACAAGTTGAGGTAAGAAAGGACATCACTTTTGATGAAGGACACATGGAAACTTATCATAGGTCCTCCTACCTTCTCAAGTCATCTTGAAGATTATGAAGAAGTGCCAAAATTACCTTGTGAACCATTCGATCCTGTGGTTGTTCTCAGAACTAGAAAAATCCCAACTTTGCTAAAATCTACTTTGAAGGATGCAAAAGGACACGCAGTTCCATAGGGAACCTTTAGAGGATCAAAGAGGCCTAAGAGGTATTTTTCTTATGCAACATTAATGACGAAGTTGATTGACTCCAAACCTTCTAACTTCAAAAAGAAGCCATCGAGCAAATATGGAAGGATGCAATGATGGGATAATAACAATCTATTATGAATAATGATGTCTGGGAGATTGTTCCAATAACTAAGGAAAGTTTGTGGCAACCTCAAAGTAGATATATAAGAGAAAACATGGCGTTGATGGGAGCATTGAAAAATACAAGGCCAGATTCATGGCTAAGGGATTCTCCCAGAAAGAGGGAGAATAATACGATGATATCCTTGCACCGATTTCTAGGCACACCACAATTAGATCTCTTGTTTCACTTGCTTCATTTACAGGATGGAAGTTACATCAGATGGATGTAAAGACCACTTTCCTCAATGGAGTGATTAAGAAATAGGTGTGCACATAGAAACCTCAAGGTTTTGAGGTTCATGGGAGAGAATTTCATGTGTTTAGATTAAAGAAGGCCTTGTATGGACTCATGAAAACTCTGAGAGCTTGGTATTCTAGAATTGATGGATATCTAATGAGACTTAGCTTCTCTAAGAGTGTTGTAGATCCAAAACTTTATATCAAGGTTGTGAAGTACTAGTAGAAAATGGCTAATTAGCTACTAAAAAAATGACTAAAATTTGCATATAAGTGACTATTTTTCAGTTGGTGACCAATAGTATCTAATTTACAGTGTCTTATAACATTACTAACATTAGTCATTTTTAGGTTAGTTATTAATTGGTTGTCTCAATTTTATTATCTAGTAGTATATTTAATCATTAATTTGGTCATTAATTTAGTCATTGATTTAGTCCTTGTTGTTACAATTAATGACCAAATATACAAAAAAATATATTACTAAATGATCACCTGAGAAAGCCAATTAATGACTAAAGAAATATGACCAAAATGTTGTTCATGTTATAAAATATTGTAAATTAGCTACTAATAGTCGTATATATACAATTTTTAGTCATTGTTTGAAACCAAGTAATGGCCAAAGTAATATGACTAAATTTTGGTCGTGTTATAAGATACTGTAGATTAGCTACTAATAGTCATATATATGAAAAATTTAGTCGTCATTTGTAAATCAAAAAATTATCATTTTCAGTAGTCATATATTTTTTTTTGGTAGTTTCATATTCATTGTATAAATGACTACTTTAGTAGTTTATAGTCATTTCATTTAATTTCATTAACAACCATTACAAGAAACTAATTTAGTCGTATATTCATTTTATTTGTGATCATCACTAATCAACATAAATTACTAATTTAGTAGTTTTAGATTGATTTTATGTGTTCATTATTAATCAACATAAATCAATTATATGATTTTACAACTAAATTAGAAAAAAAAATGTCATACAATGTACGTGTTCATCTAATATGAAAATGCAAAGTTACAAATGATAATTATAATACTAAATAATATCAAGTGCAACTATAAATAATTTCAACCACGAAAAGTATATTATATAAGGACTATGAGGACTTGACCATCAGTATTTATGTGTGTCTTATGTGGGGTATTGGCTCTACAAGTACCACTAGACCATTTCTCTTCTCTCTCTCTCTTTAATTTTCATTTTTTCGCTCTCGTTTTATTGTTCTCCTCTTTCTTCAACTCCTTCCTTTTACCATCAATGCTGAGTTCCTTTTCTGAAAAATAAAGATAATACAATGCAAAGTATAAGACAGGGAAGACAATGAACATTGGAATATAAAATAAATCAGGCTATAAACGATTTATATGATATATACCTTAACATCAACAATATTATCAATGCCATTTTCTCACATAAAAGCAAGAAACTCAAACAAGTTTTCTTAAGTTGGGCAATACTGGCCATTATGTGGCCAAGCGACCTATATAAACCAAGAAAATAAAACATCACCATATAAAATAACACCTTATTAAAATTAGTATTCAACCTTCAAGGAGTGCTAAGCACAATCATGGAAACTAAGTTACATGCTAAAAAGCTCAAGTTGTAGATTACTTATACAATGTGGGAGTGCAAACAAAGCTCCTAGAAAAAGCCAAAGCTAAGTCTAGAATAAAATGAAATGAAGTAAAGATGATACAATAATAGGATAGCCTTGTATACATGTATATAACTAGATAATGTAGAATTCTAAGTGAATAAGTCCAAGATTGGAGGTCGGTGATGTCAAGAATTTCTAAGTGTGATGAGCATTTCTTAAGATAAGAACTATTATTTGGGTCCATTATCACATATGAATAATCCAACTAGTCTATATCAAATTATTAATTTTTTTCTTATATTTATGGATCACTATAATACAAGTGGATAAATTCCAAAGACAATTCATTTCCCATTGTGTTCCTAACCTATGGTACAATATATTAGTTTTTATTTGGAGAAAATTTCCAACATCGAAAATATGTAGCAATCACCACTAGTAATGCCCCAAATAGGATTATTTTGGAATATAACTTTCAAATTCCAATTGTTATATGATTCTTGAATGGAAAATCCACATTAAATTATAACACGAAACTTCCAATTTGAGGGAACATCTATGGCCATCCTAAATCACTCAAACTCAAAACATCAGTGATCATTATAATGAAAAGATAAAATAAGAGTAGTTTTGATCTATTTTGTAAATTTACATGCAAAGCACTGATAGTTTTCCCATATTTACGATACTTGTAATTTCCAAGATATAACACATCAATTGATATTTTACAACAAATACTTGATTCAATACAAACAAGAATTTTAAATATTACAACAATACCACCAACGTTTGATCCTCAATTAGTTCAAACTACACTAGTAGAAAATGAGCAATTACTGACTAGGTGACTAAGAAAGTTAGTCACCATAGATTTTCCAAGTGAAATACTACCAAAAAATGAGCAATTTTAAGTGACCAAACTAAAAACGACTAACATAAATCACTAATTTAGTCATGAGTTAAAAATGTGACTAGATAATAAGTAATACAACTGAACATGACTAACATGAATAACTAATTTAGTCTAAGAACAAAAATACAACTACCTAACAAGTACTACAATAATATGAATCAGTTTTTTTATGTTAGTCATCTTAATTGTGTCAAGCAATCTAAACTTACAAGTGATAGGGGATTGAAAGGTTGTTAAAGATTTGTTGAAAGGTTATACTTCCTTAAACACTTCTTCATCCTCACATGGTGTATAGGTGAGCCGACTTTTCATTATTTATCTTTAATAATTTGTAGTTTTAAAGATACATTTTTTAATATTTTATGTATTTTTTAAAAATTTATTCATTGAATCTAATTGGATCTAGTTCCAATTTTAAATTAATTTGAAGGGAAATTTTAATTTTTAAGACTATAATATCAAATAAAAACTACTTTAATTTCATATTAATTAACCTAGATCCATCTTAACCCCGGACCTATCAAGTGCCGAGAGGGGTCCAATCCCTTGAGGTGCAAACTTTTTTTTTTCTAGTGCAAAACTTGAGGAAATGTTTGCACCTCGAGATATTGGATCTCTCTCAGCACTTGATAGTTATAGGGTTAATATGGATCTATGTTGGTTATATAATACTATATAATATCTATATTTGTATTTATGTCTCTCTGTTATTCCATCTTTCTATCTCACCCCCCAAACATACACACACTCTCTCTCCCTCTCTTCCACTTCTTTGTCTAACTCTCTCTTCCCCTTCTCTCCCTCTCTATATATACCATTATCTCTATTCCCTCCTACTCTCCTCTCTCCCTCACTCTCTCTCCATGAGTCCCTTTTCACCCCCTTTCTCTCTACCTTTCTCCCTCTATGTTTTTCTTGTTCCCTCCCTCTCCTACCCCCTCCAATTCCATCTCTCTCTCCTCATCTCTATCTTCCTTCCTATCTATCCCTTATCTCCCACCTACCTCTTTCTCTTGCCCCAAATAAATCTCCCCCCCTCTCTCTCTTCCTTCCAACTCTATCACTATCTCCCCCCCTCCCTTTCCTTTTCCATTTGTATGTCTCCATCTCTCTCCCTTCCCATTCTCTCCCTATCTATATCATCTCCTCTTATTTCTCTTCCCTCTTATCCTCTCTCCCTCACTCTCTCTATCTCTCCCTTCTCACTCCTCTCTCTCTCCACCTCTATCTCTCTATATCTTTTTTCTTTCCTCCCTCTCTCCTCCACTCCAACTCCATTTATCTCTCTCTGTCTTCTCTCTTCTTTCCTCTCACTCCCTCTCTCCCACCTATCTCTCTCTCTTTCTCTCTCTCTATGTCCTCCAACTTTTTCACTGTCTCCCTCCCTATCTCCACCCCCTCCCAACTCTCTCTTAAATTTGATCACATTGTATTATGTATAAGAAATTATCTAAATTAAAAAAACTTAACTAGTTGTAAAATATTAAACCTATATTTTGGATCATTCATGTCAAAGAAAATAAAATAATCAAAAACTTTAAAAAGTCATGCACCATATTTAATCTATTATAATTAGTCAATTTTCTTGCTCTCATCCCTTGGATCCTTAGTTAACATGGAGCTATTCCATTATATATATGTAAGAACTGGCATAGATCCATCTTAGCTTAATTTTATTAAAACCTTAATTTAATTTCTATGGGAATATTTTTAGTACTAGTGTATATATATGTAAGAACTGGCATAGATCCATCTTAGCTTAATTTTATTAAAACCTTAATTTAATTTCTATGGGAATATTTTTAGTAGTAGTGAGGATAGAGTGTTTAGATATATCTCAAATTATAACATTTTCCTTTTTAGATTCAATTATGGAATAAGTTATGATTTTTTGGCATGTGGTATTGATAAGCGATGGTATTGGCCCATGGTATTGTAGCAAAGCCTATTTACAAGTTAATATCCATGGTGAAGTGAGGGTGAATATAACAATCTTGTCATATTGTTATAAAATACTTTTATTGTGAAATAATTTATGTTTTTTGGGCATCTGGTATTGATAATCCATGGTATTGTAACAAATGCTATTTTTTGCAAGTTAATAATATATGCCATAATGTGGAGATGAATATCCATGGTTAAGAATCTTGTCATATTGTTATAAAATATTTTGGTTGTGAAATAAGTTATGGCTTTTGGACTTGTAGTATTGATGAGTCATGGTATTGGCCCATGGTATTGTAACAAAGCCTGTTCACAAGTTAATAACGAAATCAAAATATGATAAATTGAATTTTGTTATTTTTATTAATTTAACTTTTTATTATTAATTAAGGTCATATTTAAATGTTTACAGTCATCCCAATATCATTTTTAACTTCTTCTTCTTTTAACTTAGCGTCTTACCCAAGAATAACAAATTCTTATTAAAAATAAAATCATTTAACCCAATTTCAATTTATATATTTTATTTTATATTATAAATATTTCTTTTATTTTTTACATTATAAATATTTCTTTCCTTTTTCATTTCCAGTTTAGCCTAGGGTTCAAATAAAATATTCATAGATTAGAACATCACATTGTAGCACTGCATTTTTCTCTGCCTTGTCTATATATGCGTGGAAATGCTAGAAGAAGGAAGACCATCAACGTGATCTATGGATTTCATGGGATTTGAACCCCAGATGGAGTTTGCATGGGAAAAACCTGAGGAGAGCATCAACGATTAGATGGAGGAAGGGCAAGGTCATTCGAAATGGGTATGAATTTGGACTCTGGAGAGTTCTTCCTTCTTACTAAAGATGATTTTTGTTCTTATGGGTAAAGAATTTCGAATGTTTATATGATCAAAGCATAAATTTTATCTAGAGTTGAGGGTTCAATGATTATGATAAGATCTTGAAGATTTTGGTAATTTTACATGGGTATGAATTTGGACTCTCCAGAGTTATTCCTTTTTACTAAAGATGATTTTTGTTCTTATGGGTAAATAAAATCGAGTGTTTATATGATCAAAGCATAAATTTTATCTAGAGTTAAGGGTTTAATGATTATGATAACGCAAATATTGAAGATTTTGGTAATTTTTACATGGGTATGATCTTGGACTCTAGAGAGTTCTTCCTTTTTACTAAAGATGATTTTTGTTCTTATGGGTAAACAATTTCGAGGGTTTATATGATCAAAGCATAAATTTTATCTAGAGTCGAGGATTTAATGATTATCATAATGCAGACCTTGATTTCCACGAACAACTCATGAAAAGTAAATGCACTAAGAATTTTTCATGTCCTTATTGAGATTTTGGTAATTTTTACATGGGTATGAATTTGGAGTATGGAGAGTTCTTCCTTTTTACTAAAGACGATTTTTATTATTATGGGTAAACGATTTTGAGGTTTATATGATTAAAGAATAAATTTTATCTAGAGTTGAAGGTTTAATGATTATGATAATGCAAATCTTGATTTGCAGCAAATAATTCATCAAAAGACAATGCACAAGTAAGCATTTTTCATGTCCTTATTGTATAAAGAGTTTAATGATTATGATAATGCAGATCTTGAAATTACCAACAATTCAACAAAGGACAATGGACAAGTAAGCATTTTTCATCTCCTTATTATACAAGTTAGTTAGCTCCTCCCTAAATTTTCTAGGGTCAGAATGCATGACATTTTAGTTTTTCTTTTCACATTTTTTTAGTGGTTGATTGTTTGTATAATTGAATATACCATGCCCAAATTCAAAAGGCTTGACCTTCCTCAAACTTTGTTACATGAAATTAAAATTTATTGTAATCATGAACATAAAATATTTTATATTTCATCCTTATATTGTGATCTCAATGCTTATTGTTTTAAACCATGTTACTATATTTTAAGTAGAATATACTTAGATCCATTCAACCTTACAACTCTCCAAATATTTGGTTAATGTAATGCCCCACTTAAATCTTATCCTACAAATTTTATTAATGTTTAGATTATCTGAAAATATTGAGAAATATTGGTCTAATATAAAATTCATTATTTCTATTATTCAAATTCCAAACTTACCTTCTCAAATTGAATCTTAGGTAGGATATGGTCTCCTTCCATTATTTCAAATAATATATATACTCATCTCACATTTCCCAATGTACCCTCACATTACTTGGGAGAAGACATAGTCCTCTCTCTCTCTCTCTCTCTCTCTCTCTCTCTATATATATATAAACTCTCTATATATATATATATATATATATATATCACATTCCCAAATGTACTAGATTTACTTGGGAGAAGACAGGGTCCTCTCCCATTAATTATCAACATATATATTCATCTCACATTCCCCAATGTACGCTCACATTTACTTGGGAGAAGACATAGTCCTCTCCATTTAATTATCAATATATCACATTCCCAGATTTACTTTTAGATTTACTTGGGAGAAGACATGGTCCTCTCCCACTAATTTCCCAAGTTTATATTCATGTCACATTTCCAAATGTACTCTCAGCTTTACTTGGGAAAATATAAGTCAATTGTAAGGATGGATGAGAAGTTAATGACATTAATGAGAGGTGGGTGAGATGGAGAAGATAGGGAGGGTATAAAAAGGAAAGGGGGAAGGGAGAAAAGGTGGATGTGGGGTCTTGTTCATGATTTTCGGGTTGGATGTGATTTTAGTATTTGTTGTGATTTTGGAGACCTTAGGAACCTGTGGAGGTTTTTTGGGTTGTTAAGAGGAGGGAAATATTGTTCATCTCGGTCTGGATCATTCATCTTAGATAGACACACTACATCTGGTTGGACTTGGGCTCGGAGGGCTAGGGAACCTGTGGAGGTTTCCTAGGCTAGAAATTATTTCCTAGTTGGCTGGGAGGTAAATCCAATTGGGTTAGTCAAGAGGAGCATTCAGCAGGAGCAACAACTCAAGGGCGTCTCCACCAGCCACCGGTACAGGTATTCCTCTATAGATTGCTCATGTAAATTTATTAAAATGAAATTTTTGCTATAAGTTATAAGGATTAGGATGTAAATGGTAAAGATTTTATTGTTTAAAAGTCTTGTAAGAAAGTAAATTATTGTCTCTTATTTCATCTAAATTATGGAGAAATAGATCGGTTATAAGACCCTAGGATAGGGCTCTTATAGTTAATTTCAGCTAAAAAGAATGAACCTGAATGGATTTCACAATTTAGATTCAATGCTTACAGAAAATGATTAAAAATGGAAGAACCCAAATGGTATGATAACTTTTACCCACCCATTAATTTCTAAGACCTTTCCTATTATTCTGAACCTAAATAGAGAGAGTAGAAGAAGAAGAGGAGCTTGGATAAGGTGGACCTTGACCTGCTTGATACTTTTCAAAAGTTTGGCATGCCCTTGACTAGAAGAAGAGATTCACCAATGTTGTTGTAAATGTTGTTTTTGATAGTGTTTTCATTGCTACCATGCATATGTAGTCTCTATAGGCAGTTGATGCTATCTTTTGTTCATTATAAGAGGTAATTCGAGAGTACCTTTATGTATTTAGGATGTAGCTTGGCAGGGTTGTTCCTCCCACTCATAACAATTATGTTGCATTGTATTTTTTTTTTAGTGATAATTCCTTCTATTAAATCCCTAAGCACACGTTGTCACCCATGGAAATATCCACTTACTTCAGGATGAATGAGATGGAGACCGGGCAGTTTGAGATTACATTTATTGATGTAGATGAGAGGAGTTCTTTGAGGTGAGAGGAGTTTTGTGACATATATTGAAGGATGCACTCCACCGTTTTATGACACCAATCATCTCCATGAAACATTAGTGGATCTTTATTTCACTGAGCGAGTAATGATAAAGTATTCCACTGTAAATAATTGGTATGGTGAGGACAAGGAATGCAAATGTGGGATTTATAATTTTATTACATAAACAGGTTTGTGTGATGGAGACAAATCCTACAAGTAAATTGTATCATTATATTTCTAAGAAATCTCATAATGTGTTCAATACAGAAATATGTATGTACTCTTGAATTTATCTATGTTGTAATAACATCAAGAATAAGGTTGTCATTGTAAATAATTGGGATCTAACATGTAAGTTTACTTTACTACATGGAATTCTTGATTTGTTAGATCCCAAATAGTTATGGTTGAATTTATTTTTGTTGTAATCAGATTAAGAAAAAAGTTGTCATTTTAATCATTGAAATATACCATGTAAAATTTAATGACTACATGAAACTGTTTATTTGTTAGAGCCCAACTTATTAGGATTATGAAGAGTCCTCTTTCATGACAATATTTAGGAATGCTCTATTCTTGCTCAAAGAATTACATATTACAGAAAGGTGGAAAATAAATGAGATGCAATTGAATGGTTTCTGTTGATCTAGGTGGATATTGGTGGCCATTTGCCATGTCCATCTGGACCACCATCATTGTCTCTTTTAGCATTTTCAGTTTCCTTAATTATAGCACAACTTACTATTTTTAGCAGTTTTTCGGGTCCTGAACTTCCAGAGCCGTTTTGAGGCCCTAAACGACGTTTTTTTGGGAATCCAAGGGCAACATGGGTCCATGCAATGGACCGATGTTGCCCATTCCAACAATGGTAGTTATCAGATAGATCTTTCTAACGAGCTATCATACGCGTCAAACGAAGATCGTATGCCAAAGTTACGACCCCGGGAAATTGATGTACCAATTTACCCAAAACGGGGCCCACAATTTGGCGTTTCATCTTCTAAGGGTCGGTTTTGGAATGTGAAGGGTTTTCCATTGTTTCTCAATAATAAATAGGCCTTCGAGCCTCATTGTAACACAAGTTCGGAACAGTTCAGAGACATGTAGCCGCACATCTCTTCTCAGAGATAAGCTACCATCGTCCTAGCTGGTTTATTTCCAATTCTGGTTGTAAGCATATTTCGGTATTTTCCATTAATGAAATGAAGTGTTATTTCCGCTGCATCTCTTTATTTATGGTTATCGCATCTCTGTATTTATGGTTATCTCTGTAATCTATTGCATTCCTATTTAAATCCGGATCAATACATTGACACATTAATATGATAAAAGAACTAATATATAAGATGTTTAAGATCAGTTCTAGTGCTAAAATCACACATAACATTGAATCATGTCCTGAATAGTAAGTCCTGACTTTTGAGTCCCAACTCAGCCTCAAAATATCAACAAAAAATATAATAATGTATCTCATCATGTCATAATGTCATATACAATAAAATGAAGAAAATAACTAAAGTCTAATCCTATTAATTTCCTCTGCCCCTCTTGCGAGAAAATGCCACAGCTTTCCCTTTCCTTCTAGATGTAGATGCTGGTGCCCGTGCTGGTGGAGATGGTAGTGGAGTCTGAGGTGCTCTAGAAGCTGAAGAACTAGAAGTAGGAGCTATAGGAGGTAGACCACATCCTCTACTGGTGGCAGGGGTAGCCCGGGCAGGTGGTGTCACCTCCTCCTCCTCCTTTTGCTCCTCCTCGCCCTCCACTACATCCTGCACTAACCAATAATCAACGGACTCCATGAGAGGTCTCTCGGCCTCAACCCTCCATGCAGCAGTGGTGTCAATCCCATCCAATCAGATAGCCTCCACATCAGGTGTCCTCTCAAGTTGCCTCACCCACAATCGAAGATTGTAGTAGACGTAGACCATGTCATTAAGTCGTTGGGACTCCAACCTGTACAAAGATCATGAAATAATAATTAATAATTATAAAAAAAATATTGTTTAATGAATTAAAAAATTTATTTGGAAATTTGCAATATTTTAAATGTTAAAGTGTTAACCTGTTGCGCTTCTTGTTGTGTATTTTTTCAAATACATTCCAGTTGCGCTCACACCCTGAGGAGCTACATGTTTGGCTGAGGATGCGAATGGCACACTTTTGTAAAAGGGGTACTCTGCCACCATACATTTTCCACCATGCATCTACAACAAAATTACAAATGAAATTTTAAATAAACAGAAGGGAAAAATGGAATTTGAAGACATAATGAAATTTGAAACAAAGTTACAAACTAAAAAATACATGGCATTTTAATCGTCATATCAATGACAACCATCTCAAAGCCAAATGTGCAACCTGCCATCCTATATGTCTCAATTTTTTTAGAGATCTTTATATGTTGTTCTGGAGATCGCACCATCTTCTGGATACAGGACAATAATCCATCTATGATCTCAGCATCAAAATCAAACCCACATGCGTAAGAAAATGCGGGGTTCAGGAAAAGCCCAACAGCATGAATGGGACAATGGAGTGTATTGTTCCATCGCTCATCAATCACTCCCCATAGGAGGAGTTGTCTCTGAAATCCATCATCTCCCTTACCATCATAGTAGGCTTGAATGGCTTCTTTGGCCCTGTCCATGGCCTCATACAAATAGCCCATTGCTGGCTTCTCACCATCAACCAACCGAAGAACCTTTACCAAAGGTTCAGTAACGGCGCACACCTCTTGCACTCCCGCCCAGAAGTCTTCCTGGTTGAAACTAGTCTGCATACAACCTCTCCCTCTGGTTTGCGGCTCATTGGCAAAGCACATCACTCCTCTGAAAGAAACATTCTCTTCAAATCCCACATAGAATTCAAGAGGGATTGAAGAGATATGAAACTGGTGGCAAACCATGTAATGGCGGGGCGCACCAACTCTTTGTTGTTGGTGAATCTTCTCATCAAGCTAAGCACAAATGTATGGCTATATATAAATTTTGTAATGCTTTTGGATGAATCAACAATGTCTTTGACAAAGGAAATTTTCCCTATGTCCTCCAACATCAAATTAATACAGTGTGCAGCACAAGGTGTCCAAAATAAAGTAGGATGCCTGTCCATAAGCATCCTGCCAGCGGCAACATAATTTGCAGCATTGTCCGTTATGACTTGGACAACATTTTCTGCACCCACCTCCAAAATAAACACATCTAACAAATCACATAAAGTTCTTGCATCTTTGATTTGTGCAGATGCATCAACAGATTTGATAAACACAGTACCCCTGGGACAACTAACCAAGAAGTTTATAAGGGTTCTCCCCTTTTGGTCAATCCAACCATCTGACATAACAGTGCATCTTGTTTGTGCCCATGATGCCCTAAAATCCTCCAATCTTTGGGTGGAGTCAAGCTTTTCATTTTGAAGAATCCGCCCTCTGAAATCATGATAAGAAGGGATTTTGTACCTTGGGCCAACACTTGCAATAGCATCAACAGCAGGTTGGAAAAATGGATTATTCCTTACAATGCTGAAAAGAATATCACTCCAGAGGAGAAATTTTGCCAGCAACTTGTCAGCTTGTTCTTTCTCAGTTCTTTTTAGCATGGAACTGATAGATGGCTGTGAAGCAGGTGTGGTTCAAGGAACAAAAAATGATGTGGCAGCTACCGGATTGGTTGACGCAGCAGTAGAACCAGTGCCACTTGCTTCAGCTAACCTTTTTAGTTGCCTTTTGGATTTCTTCTTTGGCCTCTCTACTCTGGTCGAAAGTTTCCAATGCTTTCATGGCTCTTTGGATGAGTTCAGGATTTGTATTTGAACAAGGCCCCACATCTTTTCCAGGGATTTGTGCAAGGTGGTACTTCAACCTGTACAACCCCCCGGACATAGGGTGGCCACACAACTTGCAAGTCAAGTTTACTCTATCATTCGGAGCATTAGGTTCACCATATTCCCAGAAAGGATCCAATTTCCTTGGCATGTTTGTTTTTGAACTTTGAAGTTGCAAACTTGAATGGTGTTTCGGTGAAATTGTGAACCTATGGGAAAATAAAAATTACAATTTAGCATTTACAAGTTACAAATTTACAATTTAGTATTTTAATTTTTAATTTTACATTGTACAATGAAAACCCAAGTTACCCAACCAAAAACAACCATTCCAAACCCAAGTTAACCAACCAAATAGCAAAAACAATGAAAAAAACATAAACAATGTTTAAAAACAATGAAAATAAAAAAAAATCTGGTGCCCATAGTCATACCAAGTTACCCAACCAAAAACAATGAAGAAATACAAAAACAATATTTAAAAACAATGAAAACAAAAAAAAATTGGTTGCCATACCAAGTTACCCAACCAAAGACAATGAAAAAAATACAAAAACAATGTTTAAAAACAATGAAAACAAAAAAAAATTGATCCGCATATCGTTTCTATGGAGAAATCGGTCTCCTCCTCTTGATTTTCTCCTCTAAGCACTTGAATCAGCTTCAAACCCTCTCCAGCAACGTCTCCCAGCTCTCCTTTGCCCTCTGCACGCGTGACTGTGCAAATAAATTCATAAAAAACCAAAAAAATCCTTATAAAACCTCGCTGCCGCGAAGCCCCACAATAAATTTCGTTTTTATTGCGATTTTTTGGATTTTATCGCGATAATTTGAAAAACTCGCAATAATTTCAAAAAAATCGCGCAAAAAAAATACCCACGATAAATTCGAATAAAAATCGCAATACTTTCGTTTTGTTGAAAAACTCGCGATAAAACGATAAAATTGCGATTTTCACAACACTGCGTAAAAGCACGTACACATGCAGGTTCGACACATGGAAGTAGCGTATACCTTATAAAGTATGTTTTAATTGCTTTTGTTTGCTTTGGTAGAGTTCTGGGTTTTGGTTTAGGTATCCTGGTGATAGTTTCAGATTGACTGTCAAAGTGATTGGTTCAGAAAGTGATGTTTGAGTTTCAGCAATCAGTTGATGCAGATGTATTTAATGATTGAATTACAGTTATAATGTTGTTGATGGATCCAATCTAAAAATTTATGAAACATGGTCCCTGGAGGAAGAAAGAATGTCGTAGCCTTTTGTAGGTCGGCACCTACGTACTAGTAAACATATCGGCTAGTACAAGAGCTAGGGGGTGGCAGCTCCCTTCTAATGGAGAATGAGAGAAAGTTGTAGCCTTTTGCAGGTAGAAGCCTACGTACTGGTATGAGTTTGCACCAGTACAATGTTGTAAACAGATTTTCTTATTATTATTAAAAGAAAACAGAGACGACAACAACAGGTGGTTTTCACCCACATTGGGTTCCCACCTTAAATCTTGGTGTTCATGTATGTTTCTTATGTGTGATGCTTTAATCTGCTGCACTAACAAATAAATCTTTGATATACTGGTTAAAGTTCAATGCATGATTAATTGGCTAAATCAAAAGTTCTCTGCATATATGCTAGTTGCTTTAAGTACAGTCGCGTGTATACGTAAGTTCACTTAGCTAAAGTAGCGTATACAAATCAGTTTGGAAAATAAAATTATTGATCTGATAACACTGATTCACCCCCCCTCTCAGTATTATTTCCAACAATTGGTATCAGAGCAGGTCCTTCAGAAGAAGCTTGATTGCTTGAAGGGAGATCCATCATCATGAGTAAACAAAAAAGCATGGGATCCATCAGACTGCCAATTTTTGCTGGGAGCATCTTTGTTTATTGGAAATTAAGAACCACATCCTATCTACAATCACTTGGAATGGATGTCTAGGAAATCGTGGAAGGAGGATATACATTTCCATCAACAATTCCTACAGATACGGCAGGTAAAAAGCAACATGAAACCAATGCCAGGGCTGTCAATACATTATTGGGAAGTCTGTCACAATCAGAGTTTGTCAAGGTCATGCTGCTCAAAACAGTGAAAGAAATATGGGACAAAATCATTTTGAGCTACGAAGGAGACTCTTAGGTAAAACGTGCTAAACTTCAAACTCTCAGAATATAATATGAAACTCTTAAGATGCATAGTGATGAAAGTATAGCCAGTTACTTTTTACGTATAGATGAGGTTGTTAATTGTATGAAGAATCTGGGTGAAGATATAAAGGAAGTTACCTTAGTTGAGACAGTCTTAAGATCCTTGTCAACTATATTTGAATCAAAAGTGTCTGCCATAGAAGAAAAACAGGATCTATAGACTATCACTATGACACAACGTCATGAAATCTTAATTGCCTTTGAGATGAGAAAAGGAGGTCCATCAGATATGAGAGAAGCAACACTTAAAGTTTTATCAAAAGGAAAGGAAGAACTCAATGAATCAGAACATATTTCAGACGAAGAAGATGAAGTAAACTTTGTCAAGAAGCTTCAGCGGGGTTCCGGAAGATTTAGAGGTAAACTTCCCTTCAAATGTTTTGCCTGTGGTAGAGTCGGTCATTATGCTGCCAAATGTTCTCATAAAGATAAATATGATAAAAGGAAGGAATTTGCAAAATGGAATAGAAAACAAAGTGTAAGTAAAAAGAGTTACTATACTCATGAAGATAGTGATGGTTTATCAAATAGTGATGAAGATGAAAATAGTAATGATTATAGACTTCTAATGGCTTATGACGATGATCATTTTTTTGGATGCTTTAGAAGAAGATGACTTTCATGAAGAAATCTCTAAACTCAAAATCTGTTTAGAAGAAAAGAATATGATTATAGATACCTTGACATACCAACTTGTTGAAAGAGAAAAACACAATGAAAAACTAGAATGTGAAATTGTGGGTCTTAAAAAGGATCTTGAGAAAGAAAAATCTCTCAATCTTAGATTTGCTAAAGGGTCAGAAACCTTAAATAAAATTATCAAAGTGTAATGCTCTCCTCTGATAAAGACAGGTCTTGGATATACTGAAGAAGCATCTCAATCACAGAAGCCGTCAACCTCCACTAAGAGCTATCTTGATGCAGCAAAGAATAGTGAACAGCATGACAATCGTCAGCAAAGGCATAAAGCAGATCACCAGGGAAATCAGGCTCAATTTGCTTCAAGGATGAACAAAAGCCACAACCAACCTTAGGTAAATCATATTCAATCTGCTTCAAAGATGAATATCAATAGAAACTACAATCACCAGGTCAATAGATTCGATAATTGCAGGAACTTCTTTAATGGTCAATGTTTCTCATGTCATAATTTTTGACACAAAGCTGCTCAATGTGTTGCTTACAAAACCATCATGACTAGAGAAGCACGAAACCAAAGGAATGTGACAGGGATCAAGAAAAGTTCCTATAATAACTTTTCTCTTCTTGAAAATGAAATAGAATGCTCAATCTGTAACAACTTTGGCCATTAAGAATCTGAATGGAGGAGCAGATTTCGGCAAACATCTCAAAAGGAGCAAACTCCATTAAATCCCAAGATATGGAGAAGGAAAGAACCTCAAACAAAAAGATGTGGTATAGCCTTGTATGCAGAAGGACAAGAAAATCAGTGGTACATCGACAATGGATGCCCAAAACACATGACAGGTGACAAAGAAAAACTTCACTCATATAATGCCTTAGAAAAGGAAAAGAGTGTCTCATTTGGAAACGACACTCCTGCTGTCATAAAAGGTAAAGGCTCTGTCTTCTTAAAAGAAAAAGTTAAAGCTGGGAATGATATGTATGTAGATGGTCTAAAGCACAACCTGTTAAGTGTCAGTCAAATGTGTGATCAAGGAAATGAAGTAGTATTTCGATCAAACGGATGTGTTGTCCGTGAGCTTGATACAGGAGAAACCGTGATCAAAGGTACGCGAACTCTAAACAACTTATACATACTCAAGGGAGGACAACAACAGTATTATCTAAGCAAAAATGATGAAAACTAGCTATGGCATAGAAGATTGGGACATCTAAGCTTTTTTCAAATAAGAAAAGCATGCAGATTCCAGGTTGTTCGTGATCTTCCAGATATCAGCATCCTTGAAAATACCATATGCAAACCATGTCAATTTGGTAAGCAAACCAGAGCTCACTTCATTGAAAAGAAAGGATCAATGAGTAAGCCTCTTGAACTTGTCCATATTGATTTATGTGGACCATCAAGGAAAAAGTCACCTCATGGAGAAGAATACTTTATTTTGTTCATTGATGATTTTTCTAGAATGTGTTGGATAGGTCTTCTAAAGCATAAAGATGAAGCATTTGAAAAGTTCAAAACTTTCAAAGCCTTGGTTGAAAATGAATCAGATCGCAAAATCAAATGCCTCAGATTTGATAGAGGAGGGGAATTTACTTCGGATGAATTCTTTAACTTTTGTGAACAACATGGAATAAAGAGGCAGTTCTCCACCGCAAGGACTCCTCAGCAAAATGGAGTGGTAGAAAGAATGAACATAACTCTTCAACAAATGGCTCGAGCTATGCTAGATGAATCTGGAACTCCTGCAACCTTCTAGGGTGAAGCTGCATTCACCGCCGTGACTATTCTCGACCAAGCAAATATTTTGGTAAACAACATTCAAACTCCACATGAACTTTGGTATGGTAAAACTCCTACTGTAAAATACTTTAAAGTTTTTGGAAGCAAATGTTATATCAAAAGGACTAATGGAAAACTTGGTAAGTCTGAGCCCAGAGCAGATGAAGGTATTTTTCTTGGTTACTCTTCTCGAAGCAAAGGATATAAATGCTATAATAAGAGGCTTGGAAAAATTGTTGAAAGTATTGATGTTATAATTGATGAAGCATGCAAAAATCCAAAACAGATAAAAACCGAAGATTATGACAATGAAGGAGATGGGGATTATTTTCCTACATCAAATCACAATGATTTTGAAGAAGAAACCAATGAAGCACCAGAAGAAGAGATAACAGTATAAGAAAAGATTCCGTCCAGGTATGTTTAGAAAAATCATCCAGAAACTCAAATTTTAGGAGAAAAAGAGGCAGGTGTTCAGACAAGAAGAACTATTACAGAAGCCTCAAGCTATCTAGCATTACTATCCTCCATTGAACCTCAAAATGTAAATGAAGCATGCAAAGATGAATGTTGGCTCAAGGCCATGAATGAAGAGCTTGAGCAAATTGAAAAGAATAATACTTGGGAATTAGTTTTTAGACCTCATGATAAAAATATCATAGGAACCAAATGGATATTCAAAAACAAGCTCAATGAAAATGGAGAAGTTATTAGAAACAAGGCCAGACTTGTTTGTAAAGGATATGCTCAACACGAAGGTATAGATTTTGAAGAAACTTTTGCCCCTGTTGCTAGACTTGAAGCCATAAGGATGTTTCTTGCTCTTTCTAGTTTTCAGAAGTTCAAAGTATACCAAATTGATATAAAATTTGCCTTCCTTAATGGAGACTTAGAAGAAGAAGTCTATATTGAACAACCAGAAGGATTCATTCTTGGAAATGATGCAAAACTTGTATGCAGACTCAGAAAGGCTCTCAATGGTCTACAACAGGCTCTAAGGGTCTGGTATTACCGCCTTGACAAATATCTCCACCAGCAGGGTTTTTCAAAGGGGTTAGCAGATGGCAATCTATATACAAAGATTGACACTGATAATTTGCTAATAATTGTTGTCTATGTTGATGATATCATTTTTCGTAGCAATGAAGAATCCATGAGTCAGATTTTTTCTTCAGTAATGCAGCAAGAATTTGAAATGTCCTTGCTTGGTGAGCTTATCTATTTTCTTGGTCTACAAGTCCAACAAAATAAAGATGGTATTTTTCTTTCACAAACCAAATATCTCAAACAAATATTGAAAAAGTACGGCATGGAAGATTCTAAAGTAGTATGTACCCCAATGGTAACAGGATGTAGTCTCAGCTCAAGCTTCAAATGATGAATCAACAATAGTACATCAACCAACTTACAGGTTCATGATTGGTAGTCCGCTTTATCTAACAGGTACCTGACTTGACATCATGCATGTAGTAGGAATAGTTGGAAGATTCCAAGCAAATCCAAAGGAATCACACCTTCAAGCAGTCAAAAGGATTTTCAAGTATCTTCAAGGAACATAGAACCTTGGTTTATGGTATCCTAGAGATAAAGATCTTACTCTTCATGCATATACAGATGTAGATTAGGTAGCAAGTGTTGATGACAGAAAAAGCACTAGTGGCGGTGCATTCTATATTGGTTCTAGGTTAATGTCTTGGTTCAGTAAGAAACAAAGTTCAATTGCATTATCTACAGCTAAAGCAGAATACATGGCTGCTGCATCTTGCTGCACACAACTACTTTGGATGATGCAAACCTTGCAAAACATTCATATCACATGTACTCCACCCATCTCTATCCTATGTGACAATACCAATGTTTTAAAACTCCGACTTCGACTTCGACTTGGCCGAGGGTCGACTCTGACTCCGACTCCGACTTGGTATCGACTCGGCCGAGGGTTGACTCTGACTCCGACTCCGACTCGGTATCGACTCGGCCGACTCGATTTCAATGACTCGGTCATTAGAAAAAATACATTAAATATTTATTTTTTATAAAAACACATAATTTTAAAGATTTTCATTCATGTTTCCAAACGCACAACATTAAAATATAGATAGAAGACAACATATGATCAAAGTAGGCTCATGAATATATCCATTATATCAAAATGGCACCCAGTGCACTATCCAATACATACACGATGATGATATAGAGATTAAAACTAAGTTGCAGGAAACGTGGGCCTAGGGGTCGTTTCCCTGGGGAAACGAAACGGAAACGAGTTTCCCCGTACCGTACGGCGTGGAAATGCGTTTCCGTACGTACGGGCGCGTTTCCCGAAATGGAAACGCGCCCGTAGGTACGGGAACGCGTTTCCACGCCTTACGGGCCCCGTTTCCAGCAAATTGACACTTGTTTTTAAATTTTTTTTTTTTGCTAATTTATTTTTAATTAGTTTAGGGTTTCTAATGACTTCTAGAAACCAATTCTAAAGCTATAAAATAGCAGTGCCTCTCATTCTCTCATCACACTATTCAGCAAGGAGTTTCTCTT